>JBBPFP011504579.1:0-20131 GCA_037974795.1 Kaempferia galanga
GGAGAAGATAATGGGCAAAGCTTTTGTTAGAAATGTGAATGAAATAAAGAGGTGGAGAAAAAGAGACTCTATTGTGTGTTGGTTTTTAATCCCACATTGGGAGTCTTTTAGCTTTATTGTTAACCTAAATTATGACACATGCATTGATGTTGTGAACATATGCATGGGGAGAGTGTTGGGGATTGTGTAATGGTCGGCTTTCTTTTTACTAAACTTAGCTCAAGCAAAATACAAAACACAATTGAACACTTGGCTAGTCTCTCATGCATGGGTGCACAAGAGGTGCAAATCTAGGACCGACAAATCCCTCCACCTTCGTTCCCCAATTCATTCTTCTTAGTCGTGCATTTGCTCGACTAACTACTCATGATAGTACTTGGTGGCAATTATAGACGACACAATTGAATTGATGTAGTTATTGGAGTTATGGTAATTAGTTTATTGGAAATGGAGAATTATACTTTAACATCTTTATTGGCTACCACTCCTTACAAGGAGATGTATACTATATGGTCACTTGTCAGGATTATTATTTAAAAGTCTTTGGTCAAATCATTGCATGTTAAGAGTATTATACTCTTAGATACATGTACATTAAAAGCCTTTGGCCAAATCATCACATGTTAAGACGAGTGAAAGGAATGAGGCATGACTCACTATAGTTACTGAAGGTTCAGAAGTAGTTCAGAAATCGCACTTTTATTTTTATTTTTTAATCACAACAATCCACCCTATGTAAAATACATAACTGTCTTTCAATAATGTTTCTATTAATATCTCACATGCATATTATTTCCGCGTAAATTCTAAATCAATTAGGCGTATTATAACAATTATAGAGGTAAATCAGGAAACTGAGTAGGCCGGTATTTTCGACTTATTCAAGAATCGACCCTTGCCTATTTCTATAAATTATCATATAGTGACCAACTCAGTTATGCCTTAAGGGCAACAACTATGGTTTCTTAGCTACTATAAATGGTTGTAGCTTATGACTGTAGTAGTTACAATTTTATAACTACTATAACAAGAAAAATAACTTTAATAAAAGATTAAAATTTTTCAAAGCTTCTGAAAAAAAATTTAAATGATATTTTTTATCTAAAATTGAATTGTTACATATTACCCCATACATAAATATCATAAATAAATATAGATCTCTAAATAAATTTTAATTTGATATATTATACATCTCATAATTCAATCATATAAGAAATTAACTACTACAACACATCCCCTATTTAAGATTTAGATAAAATATATAAGCAAGCCGATAGATAATAATAAAAATAGTATAAGGAGAATAATGGTGTGTCCTTTCATAAAAAAAAAACTCAAAATAGAACACCATCTAACAATTCTAAAAATAAAAAGTGTCCTTTTGATTTTTGCCAAAAATAAAAAATAAAATAGTGCCACTTAAATCATTCCAGCAATTATCAAGTGGAACATGAGCAGTAATCATGAAAGTAGTACTACATATTTATTAAGCACATTAACTAAACAACTCCAGTCACATTAGGGAATTAAAAGGAAAGATTATAACTTTCATAGAACTTAGTGTTCTTATTTTTATTGTCAGGTGTATCCTCAAGAGCAGTGGTAGCTGATGCATATGGAACGAGGATACGAAGCACTATCATGGCCGGAGTTCATTTCCCTTAGTCTGGCAAACTTTTCTGAGTTCCAATCTCTCAGCTCACTTCAAGAGCAGTTGCGCTTTCTTGTTGTATTCCACTCTGACTGGAGGAACCAACAGGAATAGTAGTATCCAAGTCTGCCTCAGTGACAGAGTCTGGAACTCTCGTTTCTTCTTCCTTTCCATCGTCTGAACTTGCAACCGACCGTGCATCTCCGGTAGGCTGCTTTTGAGGAAGTGGTTTTGGGCGGCGAATGGCATCTGCAGCTCCTGGCATCACAATGGCTGGTGGTTGAGGCGGAACCCATCCCCGCGGTTTCGGTCTTTCGTTTGATTCAACACCATAATGCAACTGCTTTTGCTGCTCTTCGGTTTCAATTTCAGTGATTCTCACATTCTTCTTTAACCACGGGGGCTCTGAGGTATCATAGCCATTTGCATTCCTCTCAGGCGGAGGTCCATAACCATCGTCTATTCTCAAACCAAAGCGTTCTTCACTAGTTTCGCGCTGCAGGGAATAGCTAGGTCTCTGCTGAGCTGAACGAGCAACCTCCCATGGCTGTTAACATACTTCAATTAACGTCACGACCAAAATTGAAGCAGAGCAAATTACACAAGTCCAACTCAATGATAAAAACAAAACAAAAAAAGCTCAAAACATGCAATATTTGAAATACAGCATAATCTTGAAACAACATGATTTCTAAAAGGGAACTGTCATTAAATGACGATTGCAAACATGATAAGAGAGAGAAAAAGATGCTCACATTTTCACAGCCAATCCTAGTTGATGGATGCCATTAAACTGTTAGTTCAAAATATTCGGGATTGGTGCTAGAAATCTTACTCCGTTGAGCTTGATTCAAGGCCATATCACTGATGACATACGAATCCGTAAACCCAATTTTTATTCTTTTACTAAAGTTTTCTTCGTCAGTCTTCTACCCCTTGCATCCTCAATTCCAGTAATCCAACTCATCTAACTCTGAATTCTATGAATTCTTTTCAACATTGTCATAGCGTCTTAAAATATTCTCTCATTTCATAATGTATTGGAACATCTATCTATGCCGCACTAACTTATCTGTACTTGCTTGTCTAACCAAACAACACACATGATTTACAAAATGTGACAAATCAAATATGTTTAGCCCAAACGGCACATGATGATCATATAAAAAATAGAATTCCCTTCATATCAACCAACTTGATATCGCATGCGCTTCAATTAATCGAAATTGAACTTTCGTAAACATACATAATGCTTGCTTATGTGATGGGATCTCCTTGTCGAGTAATAGGTGGCAATTGATTTACACTTGAATAGAGGTTATAACTTGTTCAATTTCAAGTAATCTAGAAAATCAAATATGGTCAGCAGCCCACCGTCTAACATTTTGAATGTGATTTAACCTGCAACAAGCCTAAATTCTGGATATATCCTACTGCAACCAAACTAAATCTCATCCACAATTTGGCAACATAGTAGTATGCTCTTTTATCCTTGTCACACCATTTTGTAAACTGCATTGTAGATTTTACAATATAAGCTTGAACCAACTTGTTTCTCATTAATCTAAGCCAACTTGAGCTTAGCCAAATGTGAAGACCGATTTCCTTGCATTTCTAAAAGCTGCAAGTTCAGATTACCTAGGTTTGCGAATATAGTGATAGTTTTTGGTTGCACAGCCCCTATAATCAAAATAACCAAACTGATTTTGCACAATTTTCTAAAGTGGCAAAACGTTGTTTCTGTTAAACATTATTAGGTTTATAATAAAGTCCTTCAAATTTCAAAAACATTAAATTCTCTGCATGATGCTTAAGAGGGAAAATTCACAACAAATGTGAAGACGTATGACAGTGGGTTTATATTACTATTACCTATTTATTTGATTTTACATAAATCAACAACATTTTATGCGGAGCACCTGCATTCAAGACCTAATAATAAACCCCCCAGATAAATCAAAAGTTAAAGCAACTTAAGGGCACTCTTAAACAATGAAGCTTAGTTGGTACTACATGAATATGCAATCATAGCAAAGCTGCATACCTCAGTGTATGAGTTCCTATTGGCTGCAGGTAAAGATTCCCTTAACACAGGCGGTGGTGAAGACCTCACTGACAGTGATCACAGTATAAGAGAAAATGGCATTTAAAAATATTCAATAAAAACTGCAATAAAAATTTTAAGGAAATTTATAGATAATAACCTTCTCCATAGTTGGTATTTGGTGGGCTGTTAACTTTAACACGCTGAAAAGGTTTTAAAAAAAAAAGGATGAATGAGATTTTTGTGGATAATACGATCATAGGCACTCTGATGTGAACAGAGTTTGAAATCGTATGATAAAAGTGGAGGGGCAAAAATAAATTTTTGTTCAAAAATAATAATCATAACTTGCATATGAGTGTTTGACCTGAGAAGTTCTCCACGTGTTGTTAGCTGTACCTGAAGGTCATCCCAAAATGAGTGTCATTGAGATTGCATTTAAAAATAAAACAGTATAACCAATCATTTACTTGTTATAGTTGTTAGCCAAGATGAAATGTGAATAGTAAATGACAAGATTAGTGATACATCATTGCCTTCCGATATTGGGGTCTTGAGAAACATATATGGTACGGGCTTGTGTATGTACAGTGACATATGCAGACTTGTGCATGTACAGTTAGATACAGACTTGAAGATAAGGAGAAACATATATGCTTAGCACCCACTCATATATTTAGACATACAATGTGTATATACATTTATATAAAGAATTGATGGTACGGGCAACCACCCACACGTGTTTAGAGTGTAGATATCTAATGTCTATATGCATTGACATACATAATTGAGGGTATGGGAAATGCATATTATTAAGGTTCATTTCACATAAAATATTTTCTTAGAAAATATCTTCATTGATTTCCAGTGTTTGATACAATGAAAATTGTGGTCAATGGAGAATATTCAATTGGTCAACTGAAATGTTGGCTTCTTTGGGGAAAATGGCTTTCCACTTGAAATGAGGGGAAATCATTTTCCCATGTAAGTCCATCCACTCTTCTCTCCCACATGAGGCGCCTCCGCCTCCATGTGAGTCCCCTTTGGCAGTTGAAGGTCATCGTGAGAGTCTATGGCAAGGAGGCACCGGAAACATTTTCAGTATCACTACCATAGCACAATGTAATCTACTTTTCAATGAAGTTTTTCTTAAAATATATTACAGAACTATTTGCTAAACAAATAAATAGATCCTTGGTGAGCTAGATATGATGTATGAAACTATCAAAACCAAGGAATGATCATTCAGTTTAGTTCTGTGCAAATCTACTATCCTCAATAACTTATACTATGAGTGACTTGCATATTATGCGTGAGACAAATCAATAAGTATCGATAATTCAATTAATGGTTCCATATAAGAAATTCAAGATCCTCTATAACTTACAACTACTGGACATGAATCATTTGAGAGAAATCAGTCAGAAACACGACTGCAGGGATGAATTTTTTTTTTTCAACTCACCATTCCCAGTTGTATGCATGATATTCTCTTGTGTAGGCCTATCTTCAGAGAATCTGTCGTCCCGTGTGCTTTCCAATCTACGAATAGCATCACCCATAGATTTCATTTCCTTAACTTGAACATCTAGTGCTCCCATGAAAGCCTCGAAGTACTTTCTCTCTAATTGCAGAAAAGACACAAAATGGGTAACAAGAAACAACAAATGTAAAATATTAAAAAAAAACAGAATAAACTAATACACCTTCACTTTTGGAGCTTAGCAATTCTTGACTGGCTTTAGCAACAACCGCAGCAGATGCAGCAGCTGCTTTTGCAGCTTCTGCTGCTTCTTCAGCTAGTTTAGTGCTCATACTACCCTCCTCAGATTCTTTTTCGTCAGCCACAACTTTCTTGATCCATGCTTTCAACCGAGGAATGAACACATTCTACAAAAGAGTTATGTGGTAGAAGATCAAAAGTATAGAAGCAAATTTTTGCAAATAATGAACAAAGAAATCAAACAGAGAAATTCTATATTCTATTTTATATTCAAAAGGCATACGGATATGAGCCAACAAGAGTACCTTGACAAGAACAGCACTTCCAAAACCTGAAGCAGCAACCACCCCAATTGCAACAAGTGCATGAGACAAGTGAAACCTTCTTGGCTGTTGGGTTGGAGATGTTGAAACCACAGTGATGGGAGGACCTGCTGGTTGAGGAGTTTGTACTGGATTTTGGGGTTGCAAGGTGTTCAGCGATTTTGGCTGTGAAGCTGTAGTAATTAATGTATATTTAATACTTGAAAGCTCTTTGCATACAAGGTAATTAATAACTACACATTTTTGCACTTGTAAAGATTAATTACAAATTACCAATAAGCTTACAGCAGAAAGAAAAATCACATTAAAGAACCTAATCTTTTGGATCACACACTACTTTGGTATTACTGAAATGTATGCTAAAGAGTAGAAACAATTATATTGTAAAAATAAGTGGTGAAATGAATTTATCGAAATCTGCAGTGAAAAAGTTGTATTGTAAGCATATAAATTTAAGCAACAATGCAGTCACTTGGCAGTAAAAGTTCAATTTCCATAAAAAAATTAACAAACATAAATATAAGTGCTGATTATGTTATATCACATCTCATCCAGCAAGTTAATATGATTTGCATCTTTCAACCTTCAATTTCAATTGTATATATTCTGAAACTTGTGGTGTATATAGTTAACGACAATGTTAAAAGTATTAAGGAAGCTTTGTTATTTTTCATTGCTTGAGCATGAACAATCCTTCATCTGAAGCACTAGCCACCACTGCAATATATTACCCGGGTTCGAAGTGTAAACTTGTTCATTTGTGGCATTGGATGATGGATCCTGTAAGAATGAAACATCCAATTTCACATCAAGAACAACAAAATGTATTATCAATGTCAGTAAAGAAGAGTCGTACATAAAAAAGGGCAACAAAGTTGTGGTGCCCAATTCATTATACATAAACAGGTTATCAAACTTACAGGCACACGCCGGAAGGCTTCATCTATTTCCTCCTTGGTTAAGCCTTTCTTTTCTAGAAAAGAACGCCTATGAACAATTGGGGAACTTCTTACTCTTGGGTGTGACAGAAACTTAATAGCATTTTGAACTTGGTCTTCTCTCAATACTGGTGCTTCAGAAGTTTCATTGGCAGCATCAATCTTGGCATTAGTACCCCCACTGATTGGTATTTTTGTTTCAGATCCTGAAGAAATAATATAATATTAAAGTCACGAAGTCCATGTGTACCAAGTTTTCCAAAGTCATGTAGAAAGAGTTGGAGCATAGGTAACACAGTATCGGTATTAGTATTGAAAGTTCAAAGCACATATTGGCCGTATCAAATTGGTGAAATAGGTGGGATTGGAATTGATAAAAAGAATTTTAAAAAATTGTAAATATATATATATATATATATATGAAAAGGCATAACAACAATTGTTGAATAAATCAACAAAAGAAATACTAAAAAAGACTAAGAACCATGTGTTTATATGTGATTAAATACTCAGTTTAATCAATTTCAATTCTGATTGAAACTTTTAATTATTTTACATAATTTCGGTTAAATAAATGGATGAATCTTCAAAAAATATAAAGTGTGACAATTCTAACGATAAAATGGATGAACGTGAAGCCCAGTAATAACCAGTGCTTACAAAAGCCAATTGAACTAAGTGTCTTCTTTCACCAGTGTATAGACAAGAAGTCGTACGGAGTTGAAGTTTAATTGAGCGAAGTAAACTGAACTGAATATCCGCTTCCAATCCATGGTAAATTGGTAATACAGAACTACCACTCCTAACTCCGGCGACCTTTAAATCCGCTACTCCATGGAAACATGCTGAGGCGATAGATCAACTCCCAGGTTCCAAGTTCCCATTTTTAACCACAGACAATCGGAAATCAATCCATAAAGACAAGAACAAAACCCTAATCATATAACACAGTCGCGAGTTGACCGCAAAACCAATCGGTCAAACAAAATTACGAAAAAGCAAACTAGCAGAGTAACCTGAACCGAATCTGAGACGATCGGAGACCGACCGACAATCGGGAATCATAGTATCGATGGAAAAAGAGACGCCGAAGCATCACCTGGAGTAGGGGGATTCTCGCGGGGAGATGGGGACTGCGGCGACACGGGCGGCGCGGAGGTTTGATCGGGCCGGTCCATGTGCGATCTCGTTTCCTCTCTCCTCCTCTGCGTTGTGTGGACGTGTGGGGGAGTACAACCGGAGATGGGACGACTCGTCGACGTCGACGGTCAAACGAGATAAGGAAGATCGATCAGATTTAGGACGCACACAATAATTGTAGGGTTTGGAATAGAAACGGAGTGGATATTCGTTTGCCCCTTTCTGATCATCCAATATCTAACATCATTTTTACAGCATTTTACCTGAGCTGAATTTTCAAAATTACCAATAGTTTTAAAATATTTAAAACGTATAGTTACTTTTCATTTTATTCTGATAAAAAAATAATCGAGTCAATTTCTATTTAAAAATTAATCGACTAATCTTTGTGTTAAAATTTTAAAATTTGAACAAATCAATAATAATTGATAATAAAAATCAATCAATTGATTTATTTTTTATTTTTTTATATTGATAGACTATATGATTTCAGATTAATATAAAATTAGTTCCTATATATTCAGTTAGTTTTTCTAATTATATTCAAGCTCTCAAATATTAATTTCTATGATAGACCAAAGGATATTTGGTCCATCAGTCAATTTTACCCAAAACTGATTGATGGACAAAAGGACCTCGGATTGACATAACATTAGTTCATATGTGTTCGTCTAGCTCTAATGATTATATTCATAACATCAAACATAAATTTGACCTAATATATATAAGAGCAGTGATTTTTTAAATACAAATGTGTTCAAGAAATTTAATCCATATTCGAAACATCACTCCTCTCAATATATTAGGTTAAATTGATTTTTTGAGGGCAAGGTATAATCAAGATAACTAGCCGAACACATAAAGCCTAGTTTAATGTCAATTCAATATCGTCTGGTCTATCAACCGATCTTATTCAAAATTGATTTGGATAAAAAAAATAAACACTGATTTATTTGAAATTTTAAAAGTTTCATAAATAGAGAAATCGATTCGACTAATAAAAAAATTAGTCAGATGAAAATTGATTTGATTTATTATTTTATCAGACTAATAAAGATAAAATAGAAAGTGAATGAGTGATTTAATCATTTTCGATGGTTCGGTAAAAAAATTATAAATTCCATGTTCTCGTGTTTTTTATTGATATTTATTATTTCTACTGCTTACTAATTTTAACAGAAAAGAACAAATCAAGAAAGAACGACAGAAGACAGGCTTATTATTTAAGTTGGGATACTTCTGCCGTGAAAAGCATTAATATTATTTAATTTAAGGAAACTATTCCTGATGTCAGAGAAGCCCTGTTCTGAAACCAATGCTGCGGCCATACATAAACTTCACAAGCTTCGGCCAACTCAACAGCATGCAGAGGTACCTTCTGACCTGAAGCAGAATTGAGACAGGAGGTTTTGGTCATCCATTTAATAATTCTCTAGCTTCCTGCACGAACAGGGAAAATGATAACAAAAAGGATCATTAGGTTTGGAAGATTGCAGGAGATGGCCAAAGAACCACCAAACCTTCACATATTGCAGGCTGCAGCAGCATCTGTGCCATCCTCCAATAACTGCTGCTTCAACCTGCTTCTCGTCGAGGACAAACCTAATAATTCAGCTCTATGCACAAACACTTTGATGAACGAACCTTGTATGAAATAAGCATTTGTTGGTCTGTTTGTTGAACAATCTTTACTTAACCTGAACAAGCTTCTTCTGCCTTCAGGAATTACTGACCTACTCCAACAACTACAGCTACTGGCACTGGTGTTGCCATTTAAGACTGACCTTTATGCAGTAAAATAACTCAACCTTTTAAATGTTGTTTTCAAAATAACATGTTAAACACTTGCTTTTGTTCTCTTGTTCCCTAGAACCTATGGAATAAGACATCGAATTTTGTCCAGACAGAAAATTCATTTTTAGTGATAAATGGACGACTAGCTTGGGGTCGGTGGTTAGAATATTGCTTTCGTATGATGATGGTCGTTGATTCAAATCCAATAGTCCATGAAATGGTATCCAATAAGTTAATCGAGATTACTCACTTCTTCGTACCAATCATCACTTCAGAAAATAGCTACAGTTATTAATTTCCAATTAAAAATGATGTAGACTCTTTGCCAAACAATAGCATATGCTAGTCAGGCATCTATGTAATCGACGAAAGAAGAAGTCCATTACCTAGATCAATAGACTTGAGTCTGAATCATTTGGAATCGGTACAAA
Organism: Kaempferia galanga; assembly: GCA_037974795.1. Lineage (NCBI taxonomy): Eukaryota > Viridiplantae > Streptophyta > Magnoliopsida > Zingiberales > Zingiberaceae > Kaempferia > Kaempferia galanga. The sequence continues at coordinate 10,045 of JBBPFP011504579.1, forward strand.
AATCACTACTAGATCTTTTTGTAACCACTGGAAGAAATATTGTTGCAACAAGCAGCAACAGTAAATTAACCTTTTACCTCAATTTCTCCGAGAGAGAAACAAAGACTATTAGGACTAACGTCATCGGTCGCGTGTATACCACGCTCATTATGAGCTATGGCCTCTTACAATAAGGCATAGAGAAAAATAGTCGATTGACCATGATTTCCTGAGAGAAGGAAGCTCATGTACCTTTCAAAGAACATTCATCCTTAAGTGCAATTGAGATAGACCACCTCAAACCAACACATCAAACAGCGCTGCCTCTCTCTTTGCATGTTCTTACCCACCCCCTGAATTCAAAACTCTGAATTGCATGAATTCCTTGATTTGTGATGAACATTTTTTTAAAACAAAAAAACAAAATTCTAGCAATTATTAGGATGTACAGAGTTACCTGTTGAAATTATGTTATTGTTTCTCATGTCAGCGGAACATCATCCGCCCTTCATTATCAAAAATAATCAATAGTTATTGCCTCTGCCTGTCTCTACAACGAGATCGAAATGTACAGAGGAAATCAATAGTTATTGTTGGCTCCTGCTTGGCAGGATTGTGTTGCTCACATCTGATTGGGGGGGAAAAAGAATTTGGAAGACTATGCGAACAAAAGTGGACCTAATCGCTATATGGAACTGTTGAGTTACTAGTCCAAGTATATGTCGACATTTATCAAGGAATCTGTGCAGATGGTCTCTTTGTTGGTTACAGCAGTTGGGTGGTCGGCGCACTGCAGCTTTAGTCTGATGTGCACAGGCTTCATAAAGATCAAATCTTCTACATCTTTAAAGGTCCCCAAAAGCAATCTGGTTGATGCGTCGGCTTCAAGTTTGCTCATTTTATGTTTATTGCACTCCAGAATTCTCATTGCTAGCGAACTTCGATCCTCAATGTTTTCTTGTGTTTTCTTCAACTTCAGATAGAGAACAGCAGAGACCACCACCTAAACCAAGAACAATTAGTATCACATTGTTTCACGTTGCCATCGTCAACTGTGGGATAAAAGGGTTGCCAACTTCTCATCTTGGAAGTATGGAGAAGTTCGAAAGCTTTAGAAGAAACAATAAAACGAAACCATGCACAAAGTAAGCACAGACCAAAGTGTTTGTTCATATATCAACGTGCGGATTGACATCAATCATCTCTTGTGGACTACTTGTTCTCAGTTAATATGTTTACTTTTGATCAATCTAAAGTACTATTTTCTAAAAAGATATGTTTAGACAATTAAATAATCACACACCAAATTCAAAACCAGCTGGCATAGCTTTGTTTGGAACTACAAAAGTCTATAGAATCTGAATATTATTTCTAGCACGGTACCAGATTCTTATCTTTAGTAAACCAATAGAGATATATTGTATAACCCGAAATTTTAGGATCAGAAAAGCCTCTTGACAACCAAGCAAGAAAAAGCACGACAAATTGTGTCCCAGGAAAAGCACAAGTAATCAACTGAATATATCATATTTCTTTATCAATGTTCTGAAAGGATGCAATTTGTTTTGCTGAGAAAATAAAGTTGACAAGGAATTTATCATGAGAGTAGTTGATACCTCAGCGGTTCCAGGACTTATGCCGATTGAACAATCAAAATGAACCCTGTCATCTTGGAAGTGCCTTTCCACATGTTCACCTTCATCAACAAAAGAAGTTTCATCCTCCACTTGTGAGAAAGCAAGGTTATCCAATTCATCAAACCACTGTTGTGCAATCCCATCCTGCAGCTAGCGCAACTTGTCTTTAACCACTGGAACAAGGAAAACTAGAAGTGCACTTCGTATGTTACCTTCCCTGCCCCAGTTTTTTGTTGTTCGACTGCAGAAAATTCAGAAGCAGAACCTCTAACTTGGAACCATAGACAACTTTTCTCCACAGGTGCTACGAGTTCACTATCTTGGGGTATATTTACATCAAATTGTATGTCACACCTTCCTATATTGGATTAGACAATCGAATCATTAGCTTAAAAATATAGCTATATCCTCCATGCCTTTAAACTTCAGAAATTACATGCTAAAAATAACGTCTTCTGATCAAAAATGCTGGGCCAGCACAATAATTTCCCACAAGGTGCTTAATCATTTTGAACTAGCAGGCATATCGAAGTCATTGCCAATGAAAAGAAAGTTGCTACTCCATGCATATTTTGGATATGAAAAGGGAGTATTTCTGGATTAATCAATGAAAAAATGCCAAGTTCTGGCATTTTGCATAGATGTGAATAAAGCAACACAATTCCACCCATGCAGATGCAAACTAAACTGATGCACCTAGAAAACTGAAAAACACTGATAAAGGATAATGGATCACCTGGAAGGACATTGAAGTGCCGAATATGTTCGCTCAAAATCATCTCTTTATTTTCACTGGCATATGGCAAACATTTCAATGCATTATATAAATTAAAATATTACACTTTATATTTATTATTTAGAAGTATATAGAAAACAATCATTTTCTTGGAAATTGATAAAAAGTTCAAAAACTAGGTTGAGGATTTAACTGAATCATCTTACCGCTTAATAACTCTCTCAAGAGGACAATCCATCCAATATGGCAATCCAAGTACTCCTAAATTTGAAAGCTGTAGATAAGAAATAACTCTGGACTCACGGTGATACCTGAAAATTCTTTGACTATCTTCAAAGAAGTAAAACATGAAATTGAACTAGTTAACAGCTCTGTGGAGTGAAAATCATAACGCACAACACTAATAAAAATAGTCAACCTGCATTGCAGAAGATGATATCATCTTGGAACATTGCTATTGATGAAAGCCAACCAGAAAAACAGATCCCTTCATCAGAAAGGCAATGATGGAATGTCTTTGGTGGCAAGTTCTCTGAAATTTCCTTCAATAGTGTTGCTTTCTCCATTATCATGTCCCCACATGTCTCCATAACATTTGATACACCTTTTAGTAGTTAGTGAACTTTAGAATTAACTTATATACACTGTAGATATCTGAAGCTAAAAAAAAATACCTTTCACCATCTTTTTAATTTCTCCAGATTCCCTGCTCACGACCCATAAGGTTTCAAAACTGCAAAAAAAAAAAAAAAAAAAAAAATTAAAATGATTATGAAAACTAATGATGCAGTGTAAGCATTTGAAAGAAACACATGTAAGCAGCACTAATTAAATCGCCAACCAACTCAATCAGTATGAGGGCAAATATAGAAAGGCAGTCCCCATAAAACCATTCATTTACTTGTACTTACAAAAGAGTAATTTGAATTGTTGCCAAGACCTTAATTAAAATCATTCTTCCATAAGATAGTTTACATATAGCACAAAATAAGGAACCAAATGCAGACAAGATTTTAGTGTCTAGACTCAACCAATAAATAAACAATAATGTTCCTATAAAAAGCTTCAAACATTAATGCTCAAATATGATAATCTTCTTTAGCAGACAATTATTTGATAGTATGACAAATAAGAAAGATGAAGTGTCAGATCATCAAGGCCTTCTACAAGAGGTTGAATTCATTTTTCAGTTACAGCACCGTCAGATATTAATTGAATTAGACCATGAAAATGAGCGTGGATTGGGTGAGACAATTAAAGTATCATAACTAATTACTTGCCTCAGAACATATTCAGACGAGCATATATGCAATGCTTGTAGCCAACATGATGAATTGAACAATCCCAAGTTTATGTAGCTCAGCCCTATAGACCGTTTTCTAAAACAACAACCATATTGAATCTGAGTTATCAGACAAAACTAAGTAGAGATTCGGTCAAGCACAAGGTGGCTAATGGTAGAACAGAGTGCCAAACAATCTTATGTGTGATTTTTTAACATCTAAATATACATGATAGATAATAATATACAATTGCCCAATAAATTTAGAAGCCTGAACACTGACTTGCTTGACCCAAATTAATGATTGTAGACTCATCCAACTTATGAACTCCCTTTACTAGCTCAAAACCTTTAATGAGGGACAAAACTAGCATGTCACAATCTCCCTCAATGTAATCACCAAGGTCTGAAGTGCCCAATTAACAGAGTCAAGAATTAAACTAGCGCATAATCCTTGTAGATGTCCAATGGAAGCTCAATCATCACAAGCAACCACATCCACAGAGGTCACCTCATCAAGCCTACTACTGGACAATCTCCAATACTGCATGTAACAACCCCTACGAAAATGGGAAAACCAATTGTTTAACTTGATAAGCCTAATCCATTGCCCATAGATAAGAAGTACTAAACTCAAGTTTATGTTAAATAGAATCAAGTAATTAGAGAATAGAAATTTATTAATTTTTTTTTAAAAAAAAGTTATAAATGTTCTGCCTCACCTGCGATCAATAGTTAAAAGATCATTCTCCCTCATGTTCAACAAATGCCATGGAAATTTAATCACATCCAAATCCAGCTGCCCAGTTTGTGATACCACTTTGGTTCCCAGCCCAAGTTTATTAAGGAGCCAGCTCCAAACCCCACTGCTTTTTTGAACAGAAGCTGGGTAAATGGTCTCCACAACTCTGTTCTCCATATCAGCTCTTCTTATCGCATGGTTCTAGGAAAGGAAGTAACACATTGAGAGATAAGAAAGATAATGATGAATTGTAAATACAGAAGGAAAAATATTGGGAGTCTGATTGAACATTAATTGCAATGTATTATACAAATTAAAAAAAATAGCGAGAAATCCCAAAAGGAACAGGGAGCAAATATGTGAAGACAGTGAATGCAACATGAATCGTTATGATAGAAAACTTTTGTTCAGAGAAACAAGATTGAAAAACAAAAGAAGCTGGAAAAAAAGTACATCAGCAATTAAAAACAACACTAAATACTAGTCAGTATACAGATTAGTTAAACAGAAATAAACAGACATTTACTTAGTGGGCAAATACAATGTTACAGCTATAAATCAATTATGCTACAACAGAGATTCTACTTCCAGCAAAAAAAAACAAGCGATTTTAAGTAATTTGACCTCATATACTAGTATACTAAATTGGCCAACCCGATTAAAGAAACAAATAATTTCCCATTAGCTGCTAGCATCATTTATGTTAAAAAAAACAACTATTTGCAGAGCCATTTATGAACTAGAGAAGCCTTCTGTAAATAACATTACATACACTTAAGTTAGAATCATAACCATGTCAGGAAAAACAAAGCAATAATCTAGTAACTACTAAATTGAATTTCATACCTCAGAGTCCACAAAGAAAAGGCAATTTTCATTGGGGCAATAGAATGATCCAGCAGGGCGAAACAATTTAGCAGATTCAAATTTACCATCCTCGAAACCTGGGGAAGAACCAATCTGAAAAATGAATGAAATCACTGAACTAATGTACAAAATGAATGGAATCAATATACATATTTAATAGCTCAGATTATTATATTTTAATCATGTATGCAAGATAATTAAAGAGATGGTGCACTCCTATATTTACAAAAAAAAAAATGGCTTGCAACTGCTTCTATAACTTGGGAAAAGGCACAAAAGATTCACAAAATAAACCATCGTGAACTCCAATCACTTTTTCTAGAACATTTAATATTCAGTTGACATCCAAATAGAGTGAAATTTCAATGCAGTATTGCCTTCTGCATGGTTTGAAATCTTATACTATGTCGGGCGAATCAATCAAAGTGTAACATTCAGATAAATTTCCAAAACTCGACATTGCTCAACACCGTGATCATGTTCTGTGTCGTTGTGTCACACTTGATACTCCTTCGCATGCTAAAATTGTTGCTTTTATAGTTTATATCCATACAAAAAATGTCAAAAATCATAGCATTACATATGGAAAGAAAAAATTGAATTAACTATATGATTGTCTTTTTTTCTCTTTCTTCATTTCTTTCCTTCTTCCACCTCCAATTTACCACCGATACCATACATCGAAACATTAGCATGATAGAAACAATATCATTCTAGTCAAAGACCGAAACACCAACACGGCCCCATGACTTCAAACTTTGGTCGTCCGATTACAATTTGAGCAGATAAAAAAGATATAGCAACAATGAATACATCAGAAACAAGCAGAGTGACACTTACACAATCTAAAATCTTCCCCTTACTATCACTAACAATGATCCTATGATGATTACTGTCAGAGACAAACATACGGTGTCCATCTTCATCTATGGAAATTGAACCTGGAAAGTAGAAAAAAAACAGAGTACTGAAATGAAGCCATAATAATAAAACAATGGGCAATGGTTAACAAAACACATGAATAGGTCCCTAAATAGGAAAATAGGAACCTGGGTAATGGAGAAGCAAGATCCTGAACGGAGAAAAATAAGGTTCCTTTATCATGTTGTCATAGCTTATTTTATCCAAAATACTCTGTTGAACTGGGGGGTTATTTTCCTCCTTGTGGACACTGTATTCCTCAATTGCTGCATGTATGAAAAAAGTAAACTAAGAAATTAAAAATAGCTATGGAAGGGTACTTACATTGGTTTTCCACCGCAGATGGGATTGTAGTTTTCAAAAAAAAAATTTCAGAAACTAGATAATGGATGAATATGCAAACAACTATATGACAAGCAACAACTAAACAGTTATTCACATGTACATTAAAATAAGGTAACGAGTATAGAAACATAGCTCCAGGTGATCAACAAGTACAGTTAAAACTAATACTAAGCCATATGATAATTTATGAGTGTATATACATGAGAGATAAATTACAGTAATCTGAACAGATGACCTAAAATGTTTTCATCTAACCAGGATTCCTAATAACAAATTACCTATGAATTATTAGTATGTAGAAAAAGGAAATCAATTTGATCCTCTAGACTTGTAATGTTCATTAAAGACAGACAAATAAGAAAGTATGGTATTATTCCAAAAGTTGCAAAGCTGTAGCATCCAAATCTACAATGTTAGTCTAAGTGAAAGTGTTGTATTATATAAGTCAAATCTTCTCTGAGTTCTGAGAACAATTTCATTTCACCTTGCTAAACAATGTACCGGTAAGATGGTGTTTTAAAATAAACTTCTTTACAGTTACCAGATACATAATTAGATGCTAAGCCCTTAGGAAATGACGTAATTAAAAGCAGCATCATTTGTTTTATTGTATTAGTCAAATCATCAGGTAAAATAGGTACACCATTGTTCCCTGGAAAACATCTAATAATTTCAAAATACAAACCATTGTTCCCTTGAAAAACTATCCAAACAAATAAAAGACATATCAACATTTACATTCATTGGAATAATGGTTCTAAATATGCTTACGCATTACCTAAAATGGGCATACAAACCCATCAACACCAAATTGAAAGCAGAAGACACAAAACCAGCATTGAGATCGCAGCACCACTTTTGTTCACAAGTCAGGACCAAAACATGTCACCTCGGGTGGATAGTTGACTAGCGCATGGTGGTGTTGCCACCATGAGGTATGGGGATCAAATCCCGGTTAGTAGCTGGGTGCCTACCCTCTCTCATGCGCCCGGTGGAGGCCAAGGCTAGTAGCTACCCATGGTTTACCTCTTCTGTGTTTACTTGGGGATGGGCTGGCGGAGGGGCGAGTGAATCCCCCCCGGCGGCGCATGACAAAGAACTATATACCATTTGGTGGATGTCACTTGTTGTGGAAGAATGTACACATTGGTCCATTACTCAGATCTACGACTTCGTTAGAGGTGGGAGGATATAGAGGACATATGATGAACAAACTATGACGTGGAGGAAACACAGGAGGACATCTTCCCCAACTGGCTGAACATCAGTTAGCCCTGTTTGGTGACTACTGGTGGAACAGGAGACGACTACATTTCGGTGGATCAGCTGGCAACACATGACACAAGAGACGACCGGAGGATACTGTGTGCAGATGCAGCCCGATATCTTGTCATGTCATCCATGATTCACCATGTATGGCAGACAAGGGACCACAATATATTTGACAGGGATCGCTTAAACGCAGAGTTGTTACTTATGATAGTACAATCACATGTATACCATACCTCGGATGCCTATTCAGATCTGATATTTGACATGAGCAAGTATCTTTGGTCACTTGTATGTTTCTTTGTGTGTTTTTGATGATATACATGTTAAGAGACACCCCCTAAGAGTTTGCCAATTCTTGCAGCATTTCTTTAAACTCTTCCAACATGCCTTGTGAAATTTGTAGTGCCTTTGCATGCATCTATTATACTAGGTTGAGTGAATTACTTTGTTTTCTCATTTTTGTCAATCTATGGTCACATAAAGCAGCAAAGGTACCATCTCTTAATTATCCATTTATACGACCTGCCTTGAGCAGTTAATGACATTGTCATTTATACATTTTAATGTTTCTGCTCCTCAAATGCCTTGCTATTCAGTTTTTTTTTAATCAGTGCACACATGATCTGCTATCCATACTCCAATTTTTTAATCCTGAAAACACGTATTCATATCATTATTCTCCATCTCTAATTGTATATCCAATTTAGCCCGGCTTTCCTAATAGGTGAACTTTGGAATTGCCACTGCAGGAGGCGGCCCCCAATGCCTTGAAGCTAGAGATTGATCGATCGGCCTAATTTAAAGTAGTTCTTCGACGCTTGATCTAGTTGGCAGTATTTTGAAGTCGATGGCATTCCTCAGCCAGTCTCGTCTTGTATCCCAGATTAGTGTGGGTATCTGTCGCCGGTGTATTTGCTGCTTGATACACCACCCTGTCCAAATGCAAACTTCAACTCGCAACCACATTTTGGAATTGTTTCAATGGGTGCTGTTTTATAGAGTTGTACTTAGATGCCATGCTTTGCAATAGCCAGCTTTAATTTAATCTAGATGACTCTTGTGTGCCTCTAATTGCTTACATTGTGATTTTGATTGTGAGGTTTGTACGAGTTATGATACTATTGTTATTATAATCAAAAAGTGATTACGCCAGAACATTTTATCGTGAACAACAAATAATAAACAACGTCCTTAAATTGAACTTACAAAATAATAGGATATTTAACGTGTGATTGCAGACCAATTTGTATGCACGAGAGCCAACTCAGTATAGTTTTATGTTATAATGCATGCTGCAATTTGAACTTTAAGAGACTCTCCCAGTGAAATTTGAGAAATATCTTCTGGGCACTAATTAATTGAAATAGAGATAGTAGTATGGGGAAGTGAACTTTATTTAATGTTTTTGGAAAAAAACAAATCCTAACTCTTTTTTTTAAAATAATTTTAATTCATCAAAATGTCGGAGATAAAAGAGACATCCATTTAATTTTATTTAAAAAATAAAATTAATTAGTTTCATTTACTCAACTTGTTTTACTAAAATAGCTTGACTTGAATTTTTTATAATTCTTTTTCGAAAACTACTTATAAATTATTCTTTAACTAGTCAAATTATTTACCGAACGAAATGAAATTTTTATATATACCAAAAAAATATATATCTATGTTGCTGCTGCAGCAATTATTAGTCGAATTATTAAAAATTATATCAGCTTTGCCCTTTGTCCTGTCAGCTGTCGGTTGGCGCCACTCTGACATGGAGCGTCCGCGGGTGCCACAGTTGGCTTATCCTGTTGGTACGCGTCGCATGCAATACAATTATAGGACATGGTCGCATAGACGACATGTATCAAGTTGGTTAGCGTCCACAGCTCGTTTGTTAATCCTTTTCTACATGTTGTAATGCATCATTGGCAGGAGAAAGCATACATAATCGGGTAGTGGTAGGAGTGGTTTTTCTTTTGGCTCCACTATTCATACTAACACTAGCCAGTCGACAAGTATATATAGCACTGTTTACCGTGACCGTTTTAACATGTAATATATTAACTTGGGATAATTTAATATTTTATAAAGCTAATGGAGGGAGGGATTGGAGGGCACTGTGCCTTCTCAGTGATAATGGATCGGACAAGTCGGCACATAGTATTGGAAAAAATTAATTTCATAATTTTTTTCCCTTCGTATAATCTGAATGGACTATAAGAAATCTCTAAAATCAACTTAATCATTTTTTACTAATACAATCTGGAAGAATATTTTTTACTAAATATTCTAATTCAAGCCTTTTCTTTTGGTGGTAG
>JBBPFP011507852.1:0-20114 GCA_037974795.1 Kaempferia galanga
TAAATGATTTAAATATGGAAAAGTATTCCATATTTTAATTATCGCACCGCTTCGAGAGAATCCAGTTTGGTTCGCGTCTATTATGCATGCGTCTATGCTCGACTAATTACGTGGTTCGCGTCCATCCGAGATAGTTGATTTTAAATCCGCTACACGACAAACGCTGGGCATGCAAGAAAAAATTTCTACATTTTTTTAATATCGAGGAAACTGAAGTAGTTGGGTTTTCTTGCTCGCTAGCCAGAAGTTTCTGGTCAACATTTTATGGACCACGCTTGGTCTCTTCTGATATAGACCGTTGGATCAAATCAAGAATTCATATATTAATCTTTCCTGATCTGATTCAACGATTCACATTTTATAAATAAAAGTGTCCATAAAATAGGAACCAGATCGAGGTCCCTGCTCGTCTCGAGTGGCCTGCATTTGAAAACTTTGAAGATTCTTCACCAAATTGATCACTCCAACGTTCCCTTCGCTCTCCTCTCTCTCTCTCTCTCTCTAAAAATGAAAACCAGATAATTAAATTGTTTTGTTGTTGATGTTTTTTTAAAATCATTTCATAAAAAATAAAAAAGAAATAAAGAAAAATCTGTCTGTGCCAGTTGAGTGTTGATAACCTCGGGCTTTAAATAGGAGGTTGGTTAATGGCGACCGGTTTCAACGTGCGGAACACGCGATGGTGGCGGCCCGACAGCGCTCCTTTTGCGCCGGCGAATCTCCTTTCTTTTCCCTGTTTAACCGGCGACAGCGAGGATGGGGGAGGAAGGAAGGTCGGGATGCCATCTCCTCGTCGTCTCCGTTCGCCCTTTTTAATCGCTGCGACAAAAATGCTTCCTTTGCTTCCCGTTTGCACTATTCCCCATCTTTCTTCCTTCTTCCTTGGTCGGCGCTCTCCTCTCTCTCATCAGTTAGGTGGAGAAGAGGTGCACAGAAGAGAGCGGTAAGATGCTGCAGAGGGCGGCGAGCAACGCGTACTCGTGGTGGTGGGCGAGCCACATCCGGACGAAGCAGTCGAAATGGCTCGACAGCAACCTCCAGGGCAAGTTTTTGATCCTTGCTCCATCTGTTTATTTGTTTTTTTATCTCTCTGTTTTTTTTTTCTTTATCGATCATCTCTTTTGGGAAAGTCGAGATTGTGTGCTATTATGCCCCCTTTTTTCTACTGAATTTGATAAATCATGGATGCGCTCGAAAAATTTTAGATAGGGTTTCAGATTTCAGTTTCCTTGGCATGCAGATCTCCATAATTGAACATTTTTGTTGTGAGCAATCTGTTTTCGTGTGCTTCATTTCCTTACGAATAGGATCAATGCAGAAATGGAGGACATTGTGCAAAAAATGCTCAAGCTCATTGAAGCAGATGCTGATTCTTTTGCTAAGAGGGCGGAATTGTACTTCAAAAGGAGACCGGAGTTGATAGGTTTTACAGAAGCTGCGTACAGGGCATACAGAGATTTGGCTGAAAGATATGACCACATATCAGGAGAGTTGCACAAGGCCAACCACACCATAGCAACTGCTTGTCCCGATCAAGTTCAGTATGCCATGCTCGAGGAGGAGGATGATAATCTTCCAAAAGCAATTATCCCCATCGATCCGAGTAAAATTAACAAACCTCTAGTGGAAGGATTGATGAACAAAAGGAGAGAAAGTGAATCATCCATAAAGAAGCAGCAGAAAAAGATAAGTGTGCCTCAGATGAGTGAAGAAGAGGCCCAAGAAGAGATAAGTAAGCTTCAGAAAGAAATATTGGTTCTGCAGACTGAAAAAGAATTCATCAAGAGTGCATACGAAAGCGGGATAGCCAAGTACTGGGTTATTGAAAACCAAGTCATGGATATGCAAGAAAAAGTTTCTCGGTTGCAAGATGAGGTCAGTACTGATGCAGTCATTGAGGACAATGAGGCTCGTTCTTTAATGGCAGCAACAGCTCTTAGGTCTTGTGAGGATGCCATGGTTAACTTGAAGGAATGGAGAAAGAAATCTCTGGAACAAGTGCAAGTAGAGTCCGAAAGAATTGAGGTTGCTAATCAAAAGCTGAAGTCTCTTAAAGGTGAGAAGGAGGTGGAGAATACTAAAGTATCTAGCAAAGCCACACAGACGAGCTTTGCTGCTCAAAAAATAGAGGAAGATGCTCTAAACAAAGCAAGGCTCGACTTACTGTACATATGTGAGAACATTAAGATACAATTTGAGATGAGTCCTGAAAGTTCTGCGATCGAAATTGCTGATAAGATTAATGAGCTTGTAAATAAAGTTATCACATTGGAAATGACTGTTTCATCGCAGTCTGCACAAATTAATCAGTTGACTTCAGTTAACAATGAACTTGATAAATCCCTTCAGAGATTGGAAGAGGAGAAATCAACTCTCATCAATGACTCAAATGCATTGTCTAAAAGACTGAAGGAAGCTGAAGAAGAGTTAACCAGAGTCCGGGCAATTGAGAAAATTGTCCATGACGAAGAACTCAATTTCAGTGAAAACTTTGCAGAAATCTGTCGCAGTGTCAGCAATATTTCAGAGAAGTTGCAGTCTTTTAAAGCTCTGAAAGATGAGGAAGAGCCTTCCACATGTAGCACTGAACCAGAAGAACTATTTCAAAGTAACGAGACAACTGAAATCAATTTTATTAAGGACGATTTGGAGAAAGAAGTTGGTACAACTCAAGAATATGGACATTGTCAGGAAGATGCGTCCCACAGTGAGGCAGCTATTAAACTCAAGGATGTTACAGAAAAGATTGCTGACCTAAAGGAAATAAATCAAGTAGAGGAGAAAGGGTCATCACAAACTGATTCTAGCATGCTTCTAATCAACAATTCAGAAAGCCTGATCGATGGAAAAGATAACACTATTAGGTTTCATCAAAAGATTCCTAGCGGATTAGACGGTAAAGAAGGGATTTTGCAAGTTAAGTACACAGCACTTTTAGAAAATGATGAAAAGACAAAGAGAAGACTCTCCGAAGTTGAGAAGAAACATGCTGAATATATTCAAGATACACTGATTTTGATAGAAGAACTGAAAAACACCATTTCAACAAAAGACGAGGAGATACAAATGTTGAGACAAAAGTTGGCCTCTCGAAAGACAAGTTGTATTGTTACTGTGGACTCTTGGCATGGTCAACAGAAGGTTGAGTTCCCACAGAATTGTAAACCTCAAGGTTCTGAGACACCTGATGAGCTAAATGTATCGTCCACTAATAGTGAGTCACTTACCGTGTTTTCAGCAAAAGGCATGGCAGAGAGCACTTGTGCAGACGAGCAAAATAATATTTCACCTATTGCAGAAAAGTTCAGAAGGGATATCGACAGTCTGATTGAGGGTAATTTAGATATTTGGCTAAGGTTCAGTACGTCATTCCATCACATGCAGGAGCTGAAATCCAAATATGAAGACCTACAAACTGATATCAGTAAGCTCAAGAAAAAGAACACAGTACAGAGTGAGGTTAGCCCCTCCGCTGCTCGGACAAGGAAATCTGAGTCACAAACTGTAATCACAAGACTGAGAGAATTGAAAACCGAACTCTGTGTATGGATGGAACAGAGTGAATTGTTGAGAGGGGAGCTGCAGAGTAGGATCTCAAGTCTTTTTGAATTGCAAGTGGAGATATCCAGTGTGAACAATACAAAAATGGAATCTGTGGATGTTTTGTTCACTCCTTATGAGGCTGCAAAGTTTCAAGGCGAGGTGATGAATATGAAACAGGAGAATACTAAGGCAGTTGGTGAACTGCAGTTGGGGCAAGACCAAGTAAGGAAGCTTCAAGCTGAAATTGAGGAACAGTTGTCTGAATCATGTGAAAATTTTGAACCATTTCCTCCAGGCAGCCCTTGTGTTCACTCAGATAGTCCTCCAAGGACTAGAGTACCTTTGAGTGTTTTCCTGTTTGGTACCAAGCCTAAAAAGCCGTCATTCTTTGAGCGCATACAGCCGGTGTTTCATAAACAACACATGAAGCTTAGAGCTGGACGTCGTTCAGTTGCTCAAGTTGTGTAAACTGTTTATAGATAACCAAAGTGTTCGGTATGTATCTTCTACTCAACCAACTTTTTATGGAATTGTCTTGGACAGGTCCAAACAGTTTCCGCAGCCAGAAGAGTAACTCATCTCTTGTTGGCAAGTAATATTACTATGGTTATGATGTAACAAAGCTCTTCAAACATATATTTTCCTGTTTGGAGGATACCTTCGGTTTCTTTTATTAGTTTTCCTCTGCTGGCTCATTGGAGCAGCTTTTGTTAGTGGTGTTTCATTGGCTGGCCTTGTAACCAAGTTCATTTTCTTGGTGAAAGTTGTTTCTTTCTTTGAAATTGTTGCCAGTTTGAGTTATGGCAATACATGTAAAATAGGTGAAACCAATTCTTTGCAAAGAAAACAAAACCTCGTCTGTATTTTTCTCCACTTGTACATGGAAAAGCAGTCAGAAATTGTATGTCGTTAACTCGTTATCAGCATTAATCTTCTAGTAGTTTATTTCATAGTGCAATTGGAACTGATGCTGATTAGTCTTTAATCTACTTTAATTATTCCGGAAGGAAATTTCACCAACGCAAAAGTAGATCTTTTGCAACTCCACCTCCATGGACAATGCTTATAAAATGGTGCATTTTTAGTTCATATATCAATGCGAGTTATGCTTATTCTTGCGTGATGAGGAAGCCAAAGGCAAATGAGTCGTTGGAATAATGTTCAATTTGCATGCCAAAATTAGAATCTTCAAGTATTATCCAAAGAACCCATGGCTGATGGTTCTCTCTTGGTACTAATAAATGAGGGACTACTCGTTCCTTAGCAACTCCCAAATTTTCTAGCTCCGGTGAGTGTCACAACTGCTCCTTGATTCCTCTTCCTTTGTTGCTTTCTTGCGATTCATGTTTCTCTTTTTAATATCTGAACAGGTATTCAAGTAGAAGGGGAGATGTGGAAGGATGAGAAAGGCAGCATCAGCAAAGGCTTACATGGCTGGGGTTCCTATTCCCGGTATGGATGCCCTCCTCAAGCTTATCATCCTGCGGCAGCCGGAGCTCGTTACGGCGTCCATGGATACCAGCCTCCACCACCATCATACTCTCCTGCTGCTCCACCACACCAAGGTAATGAACAAAACAGAAATCTCATTGCGAGAACTTTCACTACAAACTACTAACCTTGTGCAATCAACAAAACATTAGGCTTTGGGGATAACTTTCTTTGGTTGCAACAACAGAACGGTTATCTCAATTGGCTGCAATAGATGAATTTGTTTTCATGATACTGAGTATCAATTGGCAAGACATTGCTTATGGAGTTAACCATATAGCTAGCTCATGGTTCTCATGTTTAAGAAGTGGAAGTGGAAGTGATGGTGAGGAGAATAGAGATTGAAAGATGAGAAGATGAGAAGATGAGAAGATATTGCACCACTCCTTTTTGGCTCCACTAATCACGATAGTGATCGCCTATTATTGGCTTTGGATACAATTATAATGATTGGAATATAACAATAATAAACAAATCGGGTCGGGCCCCCCTTTAACGGATCCAGTTATCGGGTCCCATCCATAAACCCACTTACCACAACTCGGTACTCTGCCTCTCCTTCCTCGAGACAACGCACACAAATCCGTCGCCTCTCCCTTGCTTATTCTAACCGCCCCACCCCCCTCTCTCTCTATATCTCTGTCTTTCTCTCTCTCTCCCCCTTCGACTCGTTCTCGCTTTCTCCCTCCTTAGGGTTTCCTCTTCCGCCTCCATCTCCAAACTTTCGGCGGCGGCGGCTCGCAATCCGATCCTCGCTCTCGCCTCGCCTCCTCTCTTCCAGGTACGATGTCCATCCTCTCCTCTCATTCTCCTGCCGCCTTCCATCTCTCTCTATCTCCCCTTTGTTTATTGTCGTTTCGATTTCGTTCTTTTTCTTGCTTTGTTTGATCGCCTTCGGTTGTGCCAGGCGATTTTGCTCTTGCGGATAGGCGGAACGATTGTTTCTTTAGCAGGGAGGTTTACGTATGGCGATTTTGAAGAATGCATCTAGGGTTTTGAGGGCGGCCGATGATTCCTCGCCCCGGAGCGAATCTAGCCAGGAAGAGGACGCAGAGCCCTGTGCTGGGATTGGCAAGGCGGAGTCTTATGTTTCGGAGGCTTCTTATGTGGACTCTGGCATGGAGACGGATGAGTGTGATCGGCTGGAAGTCGGCGAGCCCGGAGCTCAGTTGTGCCAAGTGGGGAACCAGAACTTTGGCTTCCCGTTTGAGCTCTTCGATCTCCCTGACTTGAGTTCAATTTTATCGTTGGAGACATGGAATGAGTGCCTCACAGAGGAGGAGCGGTTCGTGCTGGCAGAGTACCTTCCGGACATGGACCAGGAGACGTTTGGGATTACTCTCAAAGAGCTGTTTTCCGGGAAAATTTTCCAATTCAGGAGCCCGCTCCATACTTTTTTCAGTCAGTTGAAAGGTGGGTTATGTGACCCTAAGATCATTATTTATCGCCGCGGCTTGATTTCCATGCAACGGCGTGAACACTACCATTGCCTGCGCAGATATCAGAATTCTATGGTGAGGAGTCTTATCTACATGAAGGATGCATTTCAAAGTTGTGCAGGTTATTCTATTCAAGAAAGAATTCAATTTCTGAATACAGATAAGAGGCAGAGATCACTCGAGAGGAATGGGGATGTTAGGTTTGAGACGAATTCAACGGAAGGAAATTTGCATCATCTCTACTCAAGGCACAGTTCTAAGGTGGCATGTCGGTTTCCAAAGCCTTCAATTGATATGAAGCTCCATGAGATTGGCATGGGTGTGGAGCCTGTGATATTTGGTAAAGGGAAAACAAAAGGAGTTTTAAAGGTTACGACTTCTAAGTTTCCAACACAAGAAAGTTTTGGAGCATCAGCTGCACATCCTTCGACTTTGAAGTATGGGATGTCCAAAAAATCTAAAGTGAAAATTCCACAGTTGCCTTTTAGTGGGAAGACTAAATATACAGAATATCATCTGGAATCTCCTTCAAGGACTATACATTATACTAATGAAGATCAAGATGACATGGAGGAAAAGTATGTGATTCCACCAAAAGACTTGAAATCAGGACACAGAAGTATTGCAGCTAGTTGTTTGTCTAGAACAGGAAAGAATCAGAAACCAGCGAAAAGACACAGCGTCAACATGTATAGTGACGAAGAGCCTGCAGACTACAGTGGTTTTGTTCATTCTCGGAGGAAAAATGGAAATCTACATCATACGGTAACTATTGCTTCTTATGGTGATGAATCACCTGAACAGACAGAAGAGGCTAGAAGTTTTGAGAGAGACTTTGTACCTTCTACCACAGATCAAACTCAAAGTCTTATGCTGAATCGTCCCATCAGGCAAAACAAGGTCCATGAGGACTCAATTTCACTGGATTATCTCCTGAAGTCGGATGATTTGAACACAAGAGTTAATAAATGGAATATCAAGCCTGAGTATGAAACTGAGAAGAAGCACAAAAGGATGGTTGGCATGGATCATTCTTCACAGCAGTCATTTTATGATGCTGAGTACAGTTGTGACATGATGGATGAACATATGGATAACATGGATGCAATTTCAAAGTTAAAAGGTATCAATAGCAGAACTAATAGACTGGAGAACACCATGAAATTCTCTGATTCTCAGCCGGATGCTAATTTTGAAACATCAGGCCTTCCCTTAAAAGGTTGTAATTCTTCATCAAAGAAACCTAGATGGAAGGTTAATGGTCAGTACCCCGATGAACCAGATGATCCCCTTTATCTGAAGCCCAATGCAAAGCAGCAGAAGGGTAAAAGGAAAGCAGTTGCTGAAACTGACTCTCTGGCTGCAGTAAATTCAGATCGCGCAATATCTAGAATGGATGCAGAAGATGTAGAGCCTACGCCAAAATTACAGAAGAAGCCATTCACCCTTATCACACCAACTATTCACACTGGTTTCTCGTTTTCCATAGTGCATCTGCTTTCAGCTGTACGAAAGGCAATGATTAATCAGACAGAAGATTCCACATTTAATGATGTTCATCTTCACAACAGAAACTGTGGCCCTATGCAAAATACAAAAGAGCTGAACGACATGTACCAGACAGAAAACAGTGTGCATCTTGCCCATTCTGTTGAGAATATGGTGAACCGAGCTAGTATGCCTTCTCTTACTTTTCAAGAGATCGTTGACCGAGTAAGATCAAACCCTGGAGATCCATGCATCCTTGAAACACAGGAACCACTTCAAGATTTAGTTCGAGGAGCTTTAAAGGTATTTTCATCTAAGACAGCACCTTTGGGAGCCAAGGGTTGGAAATCCCTAGTATGCTATGAGAAGTTAAACAAAAGTTGGTCATGGACAGGCCCTATTTCTTCTGGTTTACCTGACGATGAAAATACAGAAGAGGAGACTTCTTCAGAAGCATGGGGAATTCCTCACAAGATGCTTGTAAAGCTTGTTGATGCTTTTGCTAATTGGCTCAAGAGTGGCCAGGAGACCTTGCAGCAGATTGGGAGCCTCCCTCCACCTCCTACTTCTCTGCTTTCAAACTTGGATGAGAAGGAGAGGTTTAAAGATCTGAGAGCCCAAAAGAGCCTAAACACTATTGGTTCAAGTTCAAATGAGGTAAGAGCATACTTCCGCAGAGAGGAATTTTTAAGGTACTCAGTTCCAGATAGGGCCTTTTCCTACACTGCTGCTGATGGAAGAAAATCAATTGTTGCTCCATTGAAGAGAGGCGGTGGAAAGCCGACATCAAAGGCACGGGATCATTTCATGCTTAAACCTGATCGGCCACCACACGTTACTATTCTCTGTCTTGTTCGAGATGCAGCTGCCAGGTTGCCTGGTAGTATTGGAACTAGGGCGGATGTTTGTACTCTGCTGAGGGACTCACAATATGTTGTTGAAAATGTTTCTGATGCACAGGTGACTCAAGTGGTGAGTGGGGCTCTAGATCGATTGCATTATGAGCTTGATCCTTGTGTACAGTTCGATAGTGAAAGAAAATTGTGGGTTTATCTGCATCGGGAGAGGGAAGAGGAAGATTTTGAGGATGATGGTACCTCATCAACTAAGAAATGGAAAAGGCAGAGGAAAGATACTGCAGATCCATCAGATACTGGAATTGCTAATGATGTTGACACTGGAACCTTGGCTGTTTGTGGCCCTTCCGCTGGCCTGGATCATGATCACAATCTAAATGTTGGTACAACGTCGGTTGGATCAGGAGACACAGCTGAGCATCTTAATGAAGATATGGGTGTAAATGTTGAGAACTTCCATCCTCTCATGGACATAAACAGTGTTAGTGAGAGCAATGGTAATTGGAATACTCTGGGGTTGAATCTATTAAATGAAAACAGATTAGTATGTCAAAAGAACTCCACTGACGAGGATTACAAGGATGAAACATTTTGTCAAGAGAGGCCCATTCAGCTCAATTATGACCACATTATGAATAAAAAATTGTACTAGATTCTAATCTGCATGTTTGTATTGCAGATCCACTCAGGTAATTCTTGTGATAACATCATCAGATTTTTATATGTCAATCAATCTCTATCCAGTAGTAAGCAGTAATCCTTTGGTTTTTGTGTACATCAATTATGCTACTCCAGCTGCATCGACTTGTTATTGTTCTGTGGCATTTTGACTTGTTCATGCCAAAAGATAATTAACTTTTGCTTTTTGCCTTGATTTGACTCTGTAAATCCCTTTATTGAAGCAAAGTGAGAACCCCCATTCTTTATGTTATACATGTCAGTTAATTTGACATAGTACTACTTGTTATCTTAAAGTTCATTGACATGCTTGAATTTTGCATTGTTTGCTATAAGTTTAGTTTCTATGGAAAGATAAGTAGTTTCTGTCTGCTCATAGTTGGAGTCTCCAGTCTTGGATTTTATAGTCTTGTTGGTATGGCAGGAGGAGAAGGGGAGTCTTAGTGTAATGTGTTGCCATGTGATCTAGAGGTCATGAGTTCGAGTTTCGGAAACAACCTCTTGCAAAGTAGGGTCACTTTGTGCACCGGATTGCCTTTTTTTTTTGGGGTATGGCACCACGACAAATTAATACACTACACAGTTCTGGACATTTGTCATTGTCTCTAGGTTATGCCAGCTAACCTATATTGCGTTAAGAACATATCTAAGCTTTCATTCATCTGATATGGTGATAACACTTTTCAGTTTGTACATTTTTTGTTTTGCAGATATGTAAAATTTTGAATTCAGAGTAGATATCAATTGTAAACTCAGTTGCACATGTGACATTCGTGGATGTTAATCAGGCATGTTTTATGAGGTCACTAACACGCTCATAATTCATGTTTCACTTGCAGGCAGGCCCGAATGGGTGATGCACACAAGCGGCCCTGTCGACGAGGCGGCATGTTTTTGATTTAAGTGCCAAAAAGAGCCAATTGGAATTTAACTGTCTAACCCACAGGGAGTCGCATATTCCAGCGCAAGGTGTGGCGTTGTACATAGATTACTTCTTTTTTTGCATTTGCGATCAGATGGCCCAAATGGCCAATGCTTCAGTAAGGAGTTTTAACAACTTCTCCTGATTTAATAAAAACATGGAGTTTATACACTGTACAGATGAGATATTTATCCGTTTATCATTGCTGTTCCATTCTTCTTTGCTGTCCAAAATCTTACTATGAAAACTGCTTGTTTGTTTGAATTGCTTGGCTGTTGACAATTGATATCGAACACGGCCCTGAATTTTATTTGCCTCAGGCTTCGTTGAGTAGATTGCATTTTACGGTGAAGAAAGAAATCCTGGTAAAGCAAGAGAGTGAATTATGAACAAGCCACTGCGACTTGCACAGAATTGGAAGAATGAAATGATACGAACACAAATAACAGCGGTTAAGTTTTTTTGGAGTACAAACTCTACATGAATCAGACCGAGTACAAACTTTTAGTGTTTTTTTTGGGATGGGGATATTTGAAAGGTATTAGAAATCACGGAATATTTGATTTCTGTATGACCTTAACAAATTAGGTAAAAAATGAAACAGGAAAAAGAATGTGAATGATATAAATTATTATATTAAGATAAATAGTATCATTCTATTATTATGCCTCTTTTATACTAAACTTTTCTATTGTTATTTTTTCAAAAAAAAAAAAAAAAATAGACTACAAAGAAAAATTAAATCGATATTCACATTACCTTTGATAATTCTGAAATTGCTAGATATGTATTAAAAAAAGTTAGTTAATAATAGATATAAATTAAAAATCAATAAAAGTTTGCAATTTTTAAGGCCGTGGTGTCGGAAGATTTAAGCACTTTTCGTTGATTTATTTTGGGAGGTTATATGACCTTTGTAATTTCTCCAGTTGTTTTTCCCACAAACGAATCATAATAAAAGTATTTCATGCATTTTACAATTTAAAAATCCCTATATTTCTCTTTTTATACAAACAATTGAAGCCCTCCCATTATAAGCCTCTGGCTCGTTACAGAAATATATAATCGATTCAAGCAATTTTGTGGATTTTGTTTTTACTTGTGAGAATAATTATAATCGTTGTATCGCCCAACACCAAATATTTGTAAACTCTTATTCATGTTATTTTCAAATGCCCCTAGAATTTTCACTCAGGCCTATTATTCCTGTTTGCTCTATTTAATATCTTAAAAGGCTGGGAAAATATACCGAGTTATCTAAACACTAATACAATAAAATAATTTTACAACAGAACTAATTATTTTTGCCCAGGTGAACTCATTTAATCTTAAAGAGATGACTAAAAGTAATGAACAGCCAAGCTTTGAGATGGCAATGTGGCATTGCTTTACTTCTATAAGCCGCCTGATTGACTGAGAACCCTTGCACAAAGGTTATATGAAGGTTCTTTGAGTTCTTCATCCAGAGAACCCATTGGCTCAATCGCTCTGGTTTTTTCTGATGCTCAACAAGACTCCGGTGCCAAGAGTTATCGCGACAAAACATAAGGAAACCTCAGTTGATACATGATACCCTGCAGAGCAACATCGCAGTAGGCAACGCGTAAACTACATGTCATCAACGAACTCGGCGCGCGCAACATGGCTAAGTTTAGCTTACCAAAAAAGTCAAACAGCATTTTTGTTCCGATGAAGCCCAAGACAACACCAATAGCAGGCTGCAAAGTTAGATTTACTTAAGCTTACCGTTCGTGGCAAAAGTACTTTGACGGAACGTGAACCAACGGTATATCCATGAATTCAGGTAACACAAAATTCATAAATATTAAAGATCTGATTTCAGGTATTGACCTTACAAAACTGGAAACAAGCAGCAATAGATATGTTACCTTGGTAAGGGAACTCTAAATGAATAAATGTGCTAAAAAACATGTTGATGATGCATTGTAAAGAATAACAACACCATTAGTACTGAACAGAGTTAATGTTTACCTGTAAATACTCCATCTCAGACATGCTTTCCGAAATAAGCACGTACAGTGACCTTAGACCTACACAACATCATTCAAGAAGACCAATCAGTTGAAACAGTAATTACCTAAAAGGCTTGGCTTATGGGATAAACAACCAAGATCCGAATCTGTATTGTACTATATGACATGAGGAGGAAAAAAAATACCCGATTCATGTAACATCCTAAACTTGGAGTGGAATAATGAATACTCTATTTGTGCTAATGTTAAATGACTTCAAAAGTGGTGCTTGCGAGAGGAATAGAATGAGATCTTGGCTAAGTAAAAACCCAGATATTGTTCCAACAGAGAAGGCTCTCTGCATAATAAGTACTCGCTCTTTATATTTCTAAATAGTGGACCAAGTAATTTTTGCTTTGATGCCCCATCATAACCTGAACTTTTCACATGAGTTACATCTTCCATTCGGTGAATCAGAAAAAATCTAAAATGTGCCTTGGAATAAAAAATTTTAAACAATTTGTATAAGATTAGAGACTCTGGCTTACAAAAAGTAGCTAAATTGGATAATTATATCGAGTACAAATATTTCAAAACTACAAAAACAAAAGCATCAAGAGTCATATGGCGACAAATTATCGGATTACCGCATATAGCAAATAGGTTTGAAGAGAAGACAATGAAAGGGTCCCTTGTAACACCAAAAACTGCTGGTATTGAATCCACCTGTAAAAATGAGTTCTTTCTAGTAAGGCCAGATTAAGCTAAGTATTGATAACAATAGAATTTGCAATTAACCTACAGCAAATGCAATATCACTCAGCTCCACAACTGCAAGAGTGAGTAGTAATGGTGTAGCCTGCGCAATGTTTTAAATCATCATTGAAAACACATGGCTAACATAAGAAAATTTAGCTTTGGCACAGAAGAAATACAAAAATGGGCATACATCTAGAGTAGAACCTAAGCACTAAGATGAAGAGATTTTTCTGATGCAACCAACACTTACTTTCCTCATGCCATCTTTAATTGTGAAGAATCTATCCCCATCGTAATAATCTGTAACATGAACATGACCAAAATGATTGCTAAAGATGTAGAGAATGATCTGCGAACAAGAAAAGAATTATGCTTCTTGAGAGTATCAAGGCATAATTCTTTTTGATAAAAACAGAAAAGTTGCACCTCATTCAAGTAGTTAACTCAATTCTAGTTGAAGATCCTTTTTGTTTCAACTGTATCAAAAAGATAGTACTTGAGACCTAATTTCTGACTTCTGGTAGGCAACAGTAGTCAATTATTAGCAGCAAAAAATGTGCTAATGTTCAGAAAATACTAAAACTGTAATGTCCTTTTTATATGTTAGGCATCTAACACTTGAACTATTCATTTACACCTTTGTATCCACATGGAACACTCACTCCAAGAGGACACTCAACACTCTTATTGGTCACATGACACTTAGATCAACAGCAGTGTAAGTCTAGAGTCTATGTAACATAGTACTCAGCAAAAAAAATTAAAAAAAAGAGGAAAGTTCATTAACTAATTTCCTACAAAGTAGTACTGTACGACTGTGATCATACCTGTTTCTATCCTTCTCATAAATTATGGAAAAAAAATCATAATTTATGATATTAAAGCAATCAAGTAAAGGGACTTCAAGTTTGAGCCTATAAATGAAGTTCAACTGGAAATACTGATGTCACCTGTAACAGGGATAAACTTTTGGCATGTTTTTACAATGAAGTTATTAGCCAGATCAGTCTCCTCTTCTTCAGCAGAAAACAACTGTTAAGGCAACAATATTTTAGAAGTGTGCTTCAAGAAAATTTTGTCCCCATTTTATATCCAGAACATTAGCATCCCCAACATAAAGAGTGATAGGCCAAATTCTGCTTAAAGAATGAGATATAATCTCAAAGACTAGAAATGAGAAGAAAAACTACATTTTTTCCTTTGAATCTTAGAAGTTGACACACTGACACACAGGAAACTGTAAACAAACCATATCAACAACTGAAACACAGCAACTATAACTTGTTTGTCCTGTTTATTTGGACAGCTACTATAAGTAAACAAAAGCACCATAACAGCAAACACATCATTTATCTTTAATCTGAAAAAGAAACAGAAAAAACTGCAAATAATTGAGGACTTGAATCATGGTTATCAGTTAAGTGATTCATTGCCTTCTAATGTAACAACTAGATTGGCATAATGATAAACAAATCTGTGACTTTATGAACCAGTCTGACAAAATGCACTCAGATGTCAATTAAGTTGTCATATTCCAAATTAGCAAACCACGTGTGATATATCCTACCAGTAATTCCTAAATAAACTATGAACTGTTAAGCATAAGATCACAAGAAAATGCATAACACAAGAACCGACTAAAAAAAAGAAAACGAACTGAGAAATTTTACCTTGTATGATGAAAATAGAAGGATCAAGGCCAGTAGAACGTTAACTAACTCAAATCTCTGAGCATTGGCAAGGAACAGTTGAGAATAAGGTGTTAAGATAAAGGAATACAAAACATTTTAACAAAAACAGTACAGAGACAATTTGATAGTTTATTACCTGAATTGTTGCTGTACCAAGTAGGATTACTACTGCACGGAAAATGATTGCACCAGCGATACCATATGAAAGCACTCGACTCTAACCATTTTAGTAGGGAATTTTTTTTCAAGACAAAAATGTTAAACCTAACCATGATAATTGCAGAAAAGGAACCAAATTACCTGACACTTCACAGGAACTTTGAAATAACTGAAAATTAAAACAAAGACAAAGAGATTGTCGACTGAAAGACTCTGTTCCAGAATATAGCTGTAACAGTAATTTGTCAAATTAGTACTTCTTGTCACTATAAGTTCAAACGTAATCTAGGAATATAAAGAAAAGAAATGCTAAGCGGACACAAGATATTCATTGAACAAAACGATTAGATAGAGGAGTCAGAAATTTGCACGCATACAACAATCATCAACCACATACCACCCATGTAGCACATGTAATTTATGTTTACAACAACGTAGATCATCAAAGTTCCAAGAGAAAAGGTGAAGCATAAATTATCCAAGTTGTATGCATTGTCATATGCCACATAACACAAGTAAATTGAATGCTGAGACTAGTATGAAAGGAGTAGTATGTTATTAGTTTACAATGGACTGGCAAAAGTGGAAATTGAACACTTAAAAGACAATAGCTGAATTATGAATTTTTGACATATCAAGCTTCTTTCTCTATCTACTTCTCAGATTCTGTTTAAATGCAAAATCCATGCTATTCATTATCTTTTGTGTAACACCATAAGTTTTACTTTTCAAATTAGTATAATGGTTGAGAATAATCAGTTTCGCAAAATAAACAATTGCATATTATCTAAGTGAACTCAGATAAATATGAAAGATCATTACGAGTACCTAGGAAATTAAACCAAAATCCAAAGTGTTTAAGTAGCAATGCAACATCTCAGGGTTACAGTTGCAAAAGGTAATTAAATGCACAATGATAATATTAATGAAAACAAAGATAGAAACTTTAGTTTAGTAACATACATGCTGCATACCCTGCAAAAAATTCAGATGCCTTTTCAACGCCATCCTTAAAACCCAAGATAGTTCCAAAAGCTGAAGCAGCAAATACCTGAGAGGTAATGGAGAAGCAATGGCACTTAGTTAATCATTAATCAAGATAGCAAGAGTACACAATAAAACCGCCAGAGCTATGCTTTAGCATGTAAGTATATACTTTACAGAATACATACCCATAATGCAACTGTTTTCATAGAAGAGGATTTGTCTGCCAATGTACCTTCTGTACCACCTGAAACAGGATCTCGAACAGCCATCCCAATAATGTTTACCTCATCATGTGATAAAGAATTGTTCTCCTCCTTATCATCTACAAACACATATTGTCATGCATTATGCATCATAAAATAGTATTTCCATCAAGCTCTGAGTTTAACATCACGACCCAATAAGTGGGGCACTGCATTTTGTGTTTATGGTAGGGCACCACCTCATTATGTTTATTGGATTTTTAAAGGCAATATGATATGAATTCATATAATATCACATTATTCAGAAATGATATAAGCAGAGCACCGGATTCAGTCATTATTTCCATTGTTAGATACACATACTATAATTCTCATTTAGCAGAAGAATCCTTTCCAAAAAGTAATTTCACCTACACAAAAACTCTTGATCTTCAAAATGAATGTTCAATCAATGTTTTTTTTTTTTTGTAGGAATCTCATGTTTCACAACCTCAGTGACTATCATCTTTAGCAGATTTTAACGTTCATCACACTAGCAAATGTGATAACATGAGTAAGCATAAAGGATAATTGATAGCTGTATCTTAGACGAGACATGGGAATGGTATCAAACTAAAAGATAAGTTATCCTTTCATCTTCAATGCTCCCAATATGTAGTCTTCCAAAGATTTCAATGTACGACACCAATATGTTCATTACGATGGTAGCTTTTTTTCTAAGCAATTTTAGATGAACTCATGTAGAAACATTCTTTGTATATCCCGTACATACATCTTATATAACAAAATCAATATTGATAAATGTCTTATCGTATTCTTTTTTCAATGTGTATTTGTTCTTTTCAGTTGCGACTAGTTGGATGAAAGGAACTTTCATGTCCAATTTTGCAGTAGAGATCGAACTAAGAAATAACCCTGAACTATAACCCCAAAAAACCAAATTTAGTAAACAACATAGAGGAAGAACGAAGGGAATATCGAGACTTCATTAGAAATATGGAGAACCTCGCCAACCTCAGATACTTACTCTTTGGGAGATGAAAAATGAATATTGCTCGATGTGCTTTATCTATCGAGCCCAAAGTCCAAACTACATCTTACTACATCCACTACACCCTACTAACCATTACATGATCAATACGTTTGTTGCATCCACCATATAACTGCCATACCTACTACATCCACTGCATAACCACAGCAACTATTTTCATCGACCAAGGCCTACAACATAACCCTCATCCTTGACAAAGTGCTTCTCCTCGAACACTAGGAAATGAAAGAATATCAAATTCACAACAGAACCTTTTATTTTGGAGTTGAATTCATCTTGTTTGGTTCTTACCAAACTAACCTTTTGTAACAATTTCCTGTTGAAAGGTATATCACAGTTGGTGCTAAGTTCTATTCACTCAATGATTTGTCATTCCGGTGCTGGTGAGGCACCAAAGGACAGTACCAGGAAGACGAAAAGCCCCTTGTCCTGTTGCAACACAAGTGTGTTGTGGTGGAGAAGAGAATTGCTAGTAGTATTTGTAAAATAAGTTTGCAAGAAGAATATACAAATCGGCTTGACTGCCGACCTTGACAGATTATGCACGTCATAAAAAGTCAATAACTTATTGATCAAAATAATTAATCTTAAATCGTAATAGTCCTAATTTCTTCTCTATTCTCCTAATTATTAGTATCGAATCACTCATATGAACCTCATTACAAATCGATCTTATGCATCTTATTATAATCAGACAACAAAACATCCAAGCTAAAAATCAGCAATATAGTTCACCCGCAACCGAGACGTCTTCTTGGTCAGTCCCCTTGGCCCACGGAACACCAATTGACAGCCTGCAGAAGCGACGACTCCTATCTGGAAAGCAGAGCCTAAATGAGCATGAATTAACCCAAGGCAAAGAATTCATACATGGAGGAGAAGGAAGACAATTACCTGGATCGCGCGGGAAGGCGGCGAGGGCATGGCGGCGGAGGGAGAAAACGGAAGAGGCCCCAAGCCGCTCGGGATCGAAGAAGAGAGGGGCTCGAACCCACGGGCGGGGGTGGATCGCGGAAGCGAAGGCCATGGGCTGGAACGGCGGCCGAAGAAAGCGAGTCGTCGTTATCCACCTCCCTCCGGTGTGTGTGGGTGGATACAAGTCACCCGCCCAGCTTGCTTAACCGTGGTTTACTCTCTGCCGGCCTGGCTCGGGAGCCATTGGGATGGCGGATTCCACCTTTTACCAGCATGCCAGCGTGTGGGTGGATACAAGTATCGAATTTTATATTTATTTGTACTAAGAAATTTATTTATTTATTTATTTATTTATTTATTTTAAAAATAATGAGCAAAAGCATTTGCCAGTTAGTTCCCTTCTCAGCTTATATTTTCCATTTAAATCAGCACATAGATAAGGAATCGTAAATCTCAATCGAAAAAAATATTCATTAATTAACTATAACGTTTCAATTTACTTCTTCGTAGATTATCATAAAAGTGGAATCATTGAATAATGGATTCTACTTTTGCTACCACTTAAATTAGGCGCTTTATTTTAATTATAAAATTAGAATTACTATATAATTATAACAATTACGAACCATGACTATAAATTCTTTTAAAAAGACTAAATTGTACAAAGCAACAGGTTTTAAATAATATTTTTTAAGATTGAAATTGAGATGTTATGGGTTTCAGTAGCTACGGTTTCATAACATTTACAATATAAATATTAAACTATAAATTTTGAGAGGTCATAACTTTTAACTCACATTAAATCATATGATGAATAATATATCAAATCGAAGTTTATTCATAAATTTATAACTTATCATGTGATAAAATTTATAACAACTTGATTTTAGGCTAAAAAGATTCTATTTAAATCATTTCCAAAGGCTCCAAACAATTTTAGACTTAATTTTTTTTTAATATTATAGTAATAACGGAATCGTAACTGTTATAACTATGTAATAACTCAGTTATAATAGCTTCAAAATTGTAGTTGCTACTGTTGCTCTAAAAGGAAAAGTTTCGTATAAAACAAAAATAGTCACAGTGATCTTCCGAGACGATCTTGGTGTTAGCTGTGCGGAGAAGAAAATCAGAGAAGATCTTGCCTTCGAAAGAACTATCACGAACACATCGGATAGCCCTTCTTAGTCCATGAACCATATCCGTCTCTCCGGATGTTCTCCTTGTTGATTGCTTCGATCACTTTTTTCTTCGTACCTCTTCCTGATTGCTCTTGGATGCTTTATAAAGGAGAATCCATTACTTTTATAACCGGTGCTTTAATTGCACATTATGGAAGAAAATGAAGGTGAATGGACACCCCTTCACCTTCCTAATATTGCAACTAATAGAATGTCGAACATCTTCAACTCATCCAAGTCAATTTATAAATGTTATGTGATTACAAAGACCATGTAAGTCATATAAACTATAAGGTTATATGGTTACAAAGACCATGTAAGTCACATAGATTATAACATGATCAAGTCATGAAGACTAGAGCAAAAAACTAATTAGTCACAAAGACCAAATAAGACCATCCAATCCATACTTTAGGGACAATGGTTCGTGTGACAGCAAGCATACTGAGCAATTATTGCTAAGAAGATTGTTACACCTTACTTAGCTGCTTTATAGAATGAATCGAAGATATCAATAACTTGTCTTTACCTTAGGTTAAATCATTTACATCATTATGAACATCTCTAATCTCTTATAATGATTACTATGTCAAGAGCATGCTCAACATGTCCAATCAATATAATTATTCATAATTATTTTTATGTACTTAAGAAAAATATAATTGGTGTTGGTGCAATTATTCCCTAGTCAAGTTGACTATGCTGACTAAGATTGAATTGGGTCAAGTTTAGATCTTAGTTTTGATGTTTGATAAAGTATAGGGAGATTGCTTGGTG
>JBBPFP011511106.1:0-20095 GCA_037974795.1 Kaempferia galanga
ATCTGAATTGACATATTAAGTGATATCAATTTTGTAAAAATTATAATATTTTTAATTGAGAAACATAGCGGTGTACTTTTCATATATATATATATATATATAAATTACTCTTACAATGAAAATAATAATAAGTGTGTTTTTTTATTAATTATTTATGCGTAACTTGTATTAAATTTATTTTTTTAAGAAAATGGAATTTAATTATTTTTAAATCTTTTAAAAAATAAAAACCACAACCCTGTACGATTTGGGTGAGTGTCTCAGTGCATTTTGTCCTCGGTCGTCGGAAAAGAGTGAAACCCACCGGCTGCATCCCACTTCGATCTTCTCTCTCTGTCCCTCTGCCGCCGGCTAGGTCTCAAGATGCAAGTTTTGGTCCTGGGAAGCTCTTGCTCCCCCAATGTCGTAGTTGCGGCGGCGTTTGCAGAAGTTCAATGCTCCAGGACTCCGACATTTGGATGCCATCCGTGTTTGCTTCCTCGCGCTTCAATTGCCTTGGCCAGACACGTAATTTTAGAGGGAAGATGAATGGAGACAAAAAGTGGAGATCTTGTGTGTCGGCCCACGGTCGATCCGTATTCAGTAAGGTATGATTTCAAATCCATTCAAAAGCTTGCAATTTTAGGCTTTGCATTGATTTTTACTAAACTATGCTTGCAAGACAGCTCACTCTTTGTGTTGGTCAAGATTTTCCACCTACACCCCACTGTCTAGTGAATCCACCTAGCACAGGTAACCGAGTGGCGAGAAAGAGAATATTTCTTATTGAATAGCAAGTGGCAGTGGTTGCTTTTGCTTTTCGATTTAATATTGGAGGGTTGCCAAATTGGAGATGTAATACTCTAAAAATAATGAAACATGGATCAACTAAAGACTGTGATGAGTGCCCATGTTGAAGAGCACTCAAAGTGATTCTTTTTAAGGTTTGGCCTGTTTGCTTCCAAGTCCAAGTACTAATTTTGGATTGCTAAAGGAAACCTTGAAGAATCTTGGTGAAATGGAACTATTCTCAATTTAGGCTTATGTGCAAGTTAGCTGGGTTAGAGAAAGAGGGAAACCCAATCAAATGTTTCTTATTAGAGGTAGTTAATAAAAGCTGGACTAGTAGGACTTTGCAGAGTTGCACTGTCAGACACTTCCTTTTTGAAACAAATGTTTATTATGTACAAACATTTGGAAAGATGGATCTCATTTTGCATAAACTCACTTCAGTGGAAAACCTTTTGAGGCGTGGAAGGACGTAGTTTGACTGTGGGAGTTGACGTTTTTGGCTCATGGTTCTCTTTATCCATTTCAGTGCCTACATACCCTAAGGCTCATGTCCTGGAAATCCAGCATTATTCTCAACCATTGCTAAAGTTTCAGAGAAGAGAGGTGTAAAAAGTACCTGCATACAAAATTTAGAGATTATAATTTATTCCCATATAGACATAGTGTTTTGGTTTATGATGTAACTGGATGGTGACTGCAAATCAATATTCTATGATTGTCAAAAACATTAGTATCTCAATATATATGTTCTATAAATGTGTAACTTCTTGTGCATTTACTAGTACATGGCTTACTAGCTTTTCGTACACAGCTAATGACAAAAGCATCAGTTGCTTATGTTGTATGCAATCCTATGGTACAAGTGTCTATATCATAAATTTTCCCAAGCCAAAAAAGATCTTTTTGCATGAGCATGAGTTTACCCCTTTTTTCTGCTTTTTCATGAATGAGCAGTACCACTATCTATGATAGTTTTCTTGTTGAAAATAATTATTGTAAGCCTGATTTATGTCTTCAGAAAGGTTATCTCCCTCTAGTTTTAAGCGTTTCCTTTAGAACCAATCTAATTTTCCACAAAGGAACCTTTTTGTTTGGTCGTATAATTTTTTCACTCGTACAGGAGCATGCATGCACACAGATACAAACATCAATTGGATGATTTGAAGAACTCAGATATATGAAGATTATTATAGAAAAGCTAATAGAATCATTATTTGGTCAATGTACCATAAATTCTTCTTTATTGCTTATTATTAAAATGTCTATTTAAACAGAGTATTTCATCCTGTGCTATGAACATTGTTAAAGCAATTGTTCTCCACCGTGATCCTAGTGATATTTCTATTGGTGTAGTTGCTATCTCCACTGAAAAAAACATTGCGATAAAAGGAAGCACTATTACACAATGACAGATTCAGAGGTCAGTAATATCTCCTGTATTTCTTTCTGTTATAGAGTGGGTTTCTAATTCAATTAAGAGCATGACTTTGACAGAAGAATTATTTAAATTTATCAACATTTCTGTAAATTAGTCTACATAGCACAAAGTCCAAAGCCTTATCACTGATTAGTGACACCGAATGTACTTTAGAAAAGTCAGTTGAATGTTTTTTGGAAAAAAAAAACAATTTCCCTCCACTGAGAGGGCACCTACAGGAAGTTTCCTGTTTTTATCTTCCCTTGTCATTCACTTAGTTTGTCATTTGACTCATTTCTACTTCAAAAACATAGACCTTTTCTAAAACCAATCATTTTGAGATTATTGAGAATGCTCATGACTCCTTTGCCATAGTAATGAAGAATTTTGTTTATCATGCTAAAAGTAGTACACCATACTAAGTGCACCTCTAGCTTCTTATCTTTTTTGGAACCTGAGCCCACTTATTTTAAAAAATAAGTTTGACTTCCAGTTTGCAATATTGAAGGCTTGCAATCTTCAAAATGGAGTTAGACAAACTCTTTTTCGCAGATCATTCCATGTGACTTATTTTTGTTTCTTTTTTTTCTTGTTATAAAAAATGTGAATCTACAACATAGGACATAACAAGCCCTATGATCACTGAGTATCTAGAGTGGAAGGGTGAATGTCTAACTTGTCATTACAATATGTTACGGATAAGAAGGTTCGACATCAGTAAGAGCTGATGAGATTAAAAGCTACCTAATAAGGGTTTTTGATACAAAGAAATAAGAACTGATCTGACTGTTCGAATGGTAGACATCTCACAAACTACTAGCATTTCTTTAACGGTGACAAGTTATTGTTACATAATAAAGCGTAAGCAACATATACAACCCAACAAATACATTATGAAATATGAGTTATGCATGAATACATATGCAGTACCTATTTTTTTGTATTTAGATGTTATTCTATTGATATAAATACATAGCAATATGTATAAAGGAATTGAAGTTTACAGAATCCATATGATATGAGAGAATTAATCTAAGCAATTAATGCAAAACAAGGTTTTGCATCCACAATATTAATTTATCAAACTATTCAACCTATGCAATATTTATAGAGGATAGGATATCAAATTGATCATGCAAGAGATCCACATAAGACGAACTATGTTTCTTCAATAACATAACAAAATGTATACATATTCAACATTTACCACACCAAATATATTGTTTATAAAAATATTCACAAGTATTGGTTCTATCTACGATATAATTCATCTAACAAAATATCCTTGTTATATTAATTTTAAAATTGTACATTATCACAATCCTTACTCTTCATTACTTTCTCTTTAAACTTCTGCAGAGGCTTGTTTGATGAAATTATCTTTAATTTGACTATTTGTTTCAAATCAAATTAATTTAGACTCATCAATGAAATCACCTACATATATACTTCACTTACTGGCCCAACCTGTTTGAATATTTAGTTGAATCAGAATATAAGGTCGGGGTAGAGCATTACAGCACTTTTGTAGAATATTAGATATGTAATGCAGTACTTTAATATGCACATGTGTGTGGCCACATATGGCCACATTAGAGAATTTTTGAAACAAAACACAAAAAAAAAAATGTGGCAAAAAGAATCAATCTTCTAACACTTGGAAATAAATAAATTGTTCATTACAAATAGATGCAATTACAAATAATATGCCTATTGAATTCACTTAAAATGTCCATATGAATAGTGTGTTTGAGAATGCTTAATCAAAGTGTTTTTACAACTCAAAGTAGTTTGGGCTAATATTCCATGTTTAGTGAAGATATTCTTACCTTCAACCAACTTCTCAAAGCTGTTTTTTCAATCTGAGGAAATTGTAATGAAAAAGATACTTTTCCAATTGCAAATAAATTAATATATCATTTAGACAATATTGAAGTAATATTTGAATACTAATATTATGGTCAGTACATATTATTAAAAGCATAAAAATGTTAAAGATATGAGGTTTATTTTGTGTTTCTTTTACAATATATATCTATAAGTGGTTTCTAATTACATTTTCATCAGAACAGTATTTGTGATAATGAACATTAAATTGCTTGCACACAGTTGTTCTATCTATGTACTTTGAATTCACTTTCAAAATACAAAAGTAATACCAAACATACTCTTAAGTCTAAGATGACATATAAATATCGTATATATAAAATGAGTTATTCTATGTCACAGTGATTAAAAAATTACTTTGTCTAGGAAAGTTACAAAAGTCACTACCTATTTCCATATTCTTTTACTAGACTCTATACCTGAAATTAAGATGAGTGGTCTGTGCTTAAAGATAGACTCATTTAAAATCACTGGTCAAGTTCATTTTTTATCTGAATGGTTCTGCACTGGTTGAAGCTTGACATTTAGTAGCATATCATGCGATTCCGTCACTCTTTTAAAATTGAAAATATTAAATAGGTTATTTTTAATGTCAAAAGTTGGCAGTGATGCACTGTAAACAAAACTCTAATTGATTTTTATGCCAATTCATTTCTTTATGATTACACTAAAATGTATAATGATCTTATAGCATTATAGCCATTAGATTAGAGAGTGAATTTTGAGACAGTTAATGCGAATGTAAGATGAACCAAGTAGTTTATATTAATATTATTCATCTTGCAAATCCCAATTGTATTTCTTATTAATATTTTTTATGATTTATAATTCCTGACCCAATGATTTCATGTTGGTCAATTAAACAATAATTTTGGCATCAACCTTAATAATGCAAAGTTTTATTGGTGGATGCAATGCTTAAACAAATGGCAAAGCCTAGTGGCGTGGGTATTTTGTATTTAAGAAGCTTGGGTGGTTTGTTCCATCTTGCTGAGGAATTCAAATAGAATTATTTCTAGCAAGAATGATTCTTGGAGGATGCCCACAATCACTGTACTAAGATCTTTGAGAATTCATGCAATTATAAACTTATCCTACTGTCATGCATGCGATTCTCATAGGTCTTTGTGCATCAGAGTAAAACTTGTGCTTTTGTTTTAGCTTTTTCTAACTTTTCTATGCTTGTAGATTCATTCTTTGTGCATGCAAGTTTGCAGCTAGGAATTTTTTTTTTACTTCATCATCGTTGATTGCAGAAATAATGCTGTCTAGCATTCAGCATTGGAGCAGTTAAGTTATGGTTAATGAGAGTATGTGGTGTTGCATTTTATTCTCTTTCACCGCTAGTTATTTATTAAGACTAGATTGTCATTTAATACAAATCTAGGCTAGCCAAAAACTAGAGTTTTTATATGGTACTGTTACGTGTGTTTTCAGTGTTGTTTCAAGCTTTTCATCTTAAGGAGAAATGTCAGTCTTATTCTCTTGATATTTGGGAGAAAATACTACTCACCGGCTATTAGATATTTCTTATTGTTGATTAACATTTTGGTAAGTTTTTGCCTTTACCTGTGTCTTTTCC
Organism: Kaempferia galanga; assembly: GCA_037974795.1. Taxonomy (NCBI): domain Eukaryota; kingdom Viridiplantae; phylum Streptophyta; class Magnoliopsida; order Zingiberales; family Zingiberaceae; genus Kaempferia; species Kaempferia galanga. The sequence continues at coordinate 5,658 of JBBPFP011511106.1, forward strand.
ATTTTTCAGTTCTCCCTCTAGATCCCGTCCTTTTTTATATGGAACATCTGTTTTAACAGGAAAATGCATTTTGATTACATGTCAACTCTGCCCATGCTCATATCCTATTTCTTATATTTAGCTTCATTTTGGGGAGAGATAACCTTCCATTCATAAGTTCCTGCGAGTATTTAATGGGAAGTAGGTTCGGAACTTGGAACTACACACTTTTTCTACATTGTGGAGTGTTGCCCCAACATAACAATATTCATAGGTTTGTCTGACTCATCCAATGGAGAAACAGCACTCAATGTTTCTCATAGTATATATAGCCCATCTTGGTTGAGCTTCTGTGTGTTTTCCTGTGTCTGCAACCTCCATCTAAGGAGATATCTCACCTTTTCACTTCTAATAGTTTTATTCTTTCAGCTTCTTAGTGTCAACTTTGAGTTCTTGCTGGACGAAAACAAAGGCAAAGAAATTAAGAAACCATCTTCTCTGCCTCATTTTTAACCTTCTCATTATATTAGTCTTCTGCAGTGATCATCCATTCCATTGAACTCCAATGAGGATATGGAACGAATCATATGGAAACAAACTCCTTGACCCATTGGTTCACCATGCCAACCAGTTTGTTAATGTCAATTTATCGGTCAATGAGGCTAACCAATGGATCCCTGTTCCAGGGCCTGTCATTGTTGGTGCTGGGCCTTCCGGGCTTGCTGTCGCTGCGTGTCTCAAGGAGAAGGGCATCCCGAGTGTGATCCTAGAGCGATCTCACTGCATTGCCTCACTTTGGCAGCTGAAGACCTATAACCGCCTCCACCTCCACATCCCAAAGCACTTCTGCCAGCTCCCTCTCATGCCATTCCCTGAAAGCTTTCCTACATACCCCAGTAGAACACAGTTTGTGAGCTATCTTGAGGCTTATGCAAGACGGTTCAACATCAGGCCTGTGTTCAACTCCACAGTTGTGAGTGCAGAGTTTGACCCGAGAAGTGAGCTGTGGAGAGTGCACACTGTGGGAAGTGATGGAAGCCTGACCAAGTATGTGAGCCGGTGGCTCGTTGGAGCAACCGGAGTCAATGCTGAAGAGTCGGTGCCACGGATTGGTGGCATCGACAAATTTAAAGGCCCTGTGATCCATACAAGTTCATATAAGCGTGGTGAAATCTTTCAGGGACAGCGGGTGCTTGTTATTGGATGCGGAAACTCTGGTATGGAGGTTTGCTTGGACCTTTGCAACCATAATGCACACCCATCAATGGTCGTAAGAGAAGGGGTATTTTTGTTGTCATTTTATTCATCTACCTTTTCAGCATATAACAAATCTATTCATGAATATCAATTCTTCATCTCAAAGAAGGAACTATTAGCTTATAAAATATAATTCATGGAAATTCCATTTCAGGTTTCAGATTACATTCCGCTATGGGCCCATAAATTATTTTTAAGGCTAGAATTCCCATGCATTTTTCCTTGTATTTAATCAAAATGTAGGATACCTTCAATTTATGAAGCTTGCTTTTTTTTTTTTCTAAAGTGTCCTACAAGCGTACCAATTGTTTTTCAATTACTTGTTCTGGTACTTTTCACTCTCTCTTTCAAAATTTTCACTCTTAGACGTTGCTTACAACAGTACCATCAGTGAATTATATATACTGATGTTCCCATTCGAATACTTACAGTTTGCTAAAGACAGTATGTTGAATAAATGATGTAAAGAGACTGAATCTTAGATTTTAATTCGACTGTGACCGTCAATTGCAGGTGCATGTCTTGCCCAGGGAAATACTAGGCTGGTCGACCTTTAGTCTTTCCTCTTGGCTCCTGAAATTCCTACCGGTTCGGGCTGCAGATCGCTTTCTTCTGTGTATCTCCAAGTTAATACTCGGCAACACTGAGCTGCACGGCCTCAAGCGACCCAAGCAGGGACCTCTTGAGCTTAAGTCCCTCTCTGGCAAGACGCCGGTCCTGGACGTAGGCGCTCTAGCTAGGATCAAATCCGGTGATATTCAGGTTCATGTTCACTTCAATTGAAGGCATTTAAATCAGTCCAGTTGCCGGTGGTCTATGGCTAATTAGCACTATAAACCTCAGCTGTGTTCATTAGCAGTATTTGATGTGAATTACAGATTTTCCCTGCTGTGAAACGACTGACGGTACATGGAGCAGAGTTCGCGGATGGAAGACTGGAGTCCTTCGACGCCATCATACTTGCCACGGGCTACCGGAGCAACCTGCACACTTGGTTAAAGGTGATAAAGATCACACGCAAGTGAATCAACAAGAACTTCATGAACTTGCTTGCAATTTCTTTTTTGTTGCATTCGCAGGGAGGAAGAGAGCTGAGCAAAGGTTGGAAGTGGGAGAGAGGGCTTTACAGTGCCGGATTCTCGATGCAGGGCTTGATGGGGGCTTCCGTCGATGCGCAGAAGATCGCTGATGATATTGGGCGATGCTGGGTCCATGGATTGTCAGTTCTTTAGACACCATTGCAGCTCCATCTCCAGTTTTATAGTGTTGTAGTTGTTCTATGGATGATGACAGATCAATATTAATGTTGTAATTTTCATGGGCAAGAGATGATGCTGTCTTTATGATAATATTAACAATGAAAAGTTTTGCGATATGGAATGTGTTTTTCATCGTGTTTTATGATTGATCCCTTCCATTCGGATAACCTCTTGTTGGATTTTGGTCACTAAGAGCCTGTTTACTTAGAGAGGATGCAGGGAAGATACAATACTGAGGAAAAAGAGAGAAATAAAGAAACTTTCTTTTCTAAATTTCCTTCCCAAAAGTGAGAAAAAGAGACTTTTTTCTTCTCATGAATTTACCTATGAACACAGAGTAACTATCTCGTAATTGGGGTAGTTTCTCTGATCGGAAAAGGAAATGCTATTGTGGCATATGTGGCTTTTACTGACTAATCCACTCAAGTAAAGTAAAGAAAATATTGTATTTATTTATCTTTTTGATAATAGTGATCGAATAAATTCTCTAACATTTGTTGGGTCAATATCCTCCTCGTACTCCAATTTGTATTTTTTATAGTTTTGAATCATATCTAATTGCCCCACTTAGTTCGGACTGAGAATTAATGTTACTCTGAATCTTTTTGTCTGAGAATTCCAACAAATAGTCTGGCCATGAACTAATCAAAATATCCTCTTATTTGTTCTCCTAATGTTTTACTACTCCATCACACTCATGGGGTACAAACCAAAAAGAAATATTTTATTAACACTTTTTTGCCTTGTCAAGGTACAATTATATTTTTTTGAACAAAATTATAAGATTTTACAAATCATTAAACACTCAAAAACTAATATAGCATAGAAATTACCAAGGGCGTGTCTAGGAAATGCTATATTTTTTTTAAAAAAATAAATATAAAAAATACAAATCAAACATCATTTTTAAAAAGAAATGACATTTTCCAGAAAGTGAAAATGGAAAACACGCCAACCAAACACATCCTAATTTTTTTTAAAAAAATTAATTTACTTTGTAAATGAATTCATTTCATGAGTTGTGTCAAAGCAAAACTATATATTTTACATAAATTATTTTACAAGGTTGACAAATAATTAAAAATTTAAAAAAAAATTATACAGCATAAAAAATTACTAAAATTAATTTACTCTGTAAATGAATTCATTTTATGTTGTGCTTTAAGATTGTGTTTAGTACTAAAATTTAAGGTTTTTGAATCTGAAGTTAAGGGTATACAAACTGAGGTACTAATAAATAAAACATATTTGAATATCATAACCTCGCTGTCCAGGTTGAACTCAGACGAATAGATGGGCTTTCACAACTGAGGCTGGTCAAATGCAGGGCCATGTTGAAGAAAATCACATAGGGGATAAGGCAAGGTGAATTCCTAAGTGGAACGACGGCAATCATTTGTTGTTGTTGTTGTTTCTCCTTTCTAAAATGAGGAAGAAGACCTCAATCTCTACTCTCTGAAACCTTATTTATAGGCCTTAGGATCTATGTTTTCACTTATAGAGGTCATGCAAGTTATGTAACATAGTCGCGGTTACACCACTCTTGCTCACTCATGTGAAAGCTCTTCTTCTAGGTTGGAGTGGCACCGAAGGTGAGACAAACCACACATGACAAGCATTAGGAATTAATCACCCTATATCACCTGTAATGGCCAACTATAACCCGTTTAATGAATTACAAATTGACCTATTTGTTAAACAGGTCAAGTTCAGATTAAAACTAAACCGATCGTTGGATTGTTAACAGCTAATCGATTTAAGTTTGGTTCCCCATCTAAAGTTCAATGGTATGTTACAAAATAAGAAGTTTGCTAAATGTTTTGTGCAACTTACTAGACTGCCAAATCATGGAACACTAGCATTCTAACTGAACCATCTGATTGAAGAATGACCCTTACAGACTGGTTTAGTTGTTGCAAACAAGCAGATGTGTCATTGTTTGACTGCAAAGATCAAGTTCCCAGTTGGACTAAAAGTTTGCTCATTTTTCAACCATTCTTTCTGATAATATAGTCAAGCTTTACGAAAATATCTGACAATCTCTAAGCATACTGGCTAGTATGATCTGTCTCAGCAAGATCGAACATCAAGAATGCAGAAGTTTATCAGAACCATGTTTACTCCTACAGAATGTATACTGAAGTCATGATGATCTACACAGCTGATGACAGAGCAACACCAAATAAACCCAACTGTTGGACAATATCTGTATCGAATGCTTGTTTATAAATTCGCTATGTACTGAGGTGTTGGCATGTGTTATTCTCGATTCATAACAGGAATGCAAGTGCAAAATTGTAGTAAGTACCTGAAGTGTCTCTGGCACAAAAATGTTGCTAAAAGTTGATTCCCATATTACTGAATGACTGTCTCTATCAGAAGGAAACTGTATTATTTCAATTACCGACGTGAGAACTGTGAGAAATAATAATCGACTATGCTCAGCTCAGTGGCGTGCACCTTGACTGGATCAAATAGATGTTGGATCAAACCAATAATATTCATTTCCTGGATCGATCCAAAAGTCTCATAGTTCAAGACCATGCCTCAACGAAAAATCTACCAGCCTTCTCTAGTAGACGGAGCCATTTTGCGGCCGATTCTTTAGAGACCCCACTTTCTTCCATAATAATTTCTTCCAGAGTCGAAGTCACATCTGCTGGCATCTTCGTGGAGGACCCTGCGATATATATTGCAGCACCTGCACTAAGAAGATTCCAAATTCTTTTACTCTCTTCCTTCATCTTATGCTGCACATATACCTTTTGCGGTTGATCTCTAGAGAATGCAACAAAAAAACCGCCACCGTTGTTTGTTGATAGCACCCCGTCCTTTTGGGCATGAGACAACCAGAAATTCTTATATAAAAAATCCTTTTCTTCATTCCTACACCCAAAGAAGAAGAGAACAGGAGATACTGATCTGGTTAACTTCTGTTGAGCACGTTCCTCCACAAATGCCCTGAATGGTGCACATCCTGTTCCTGGTCCCACGAGAATGAGAGGTACTGATGGTAAAGGCGGTAGCAAAGCACCTCGAGTGACCCACGCGGGGATGTGAAATTCTGTTTGCAAATTGAAAGATTGAATCACCAAAAGGGGCCTTTAATAGAACATTCTTTGACAATTATAGAGTTACTTTTACCGTTGGTTTCACATGGATCAAGTCCAGCAAGCCATGATGAACAGAGGCCATATCGTGTTCTCTTGAACGGAGTGATCCATGAAACAATGCTCACAGTTAGGTGCACTTGATTTGGATGAACAGAAGGAGACGAGGAGATGGAAAATGCTCTTGCTTTTAGTGGAGGGACCAATTGCACCAACCATTCAAACGGCATTTCAACAGATGGAAAATCCTCCAGTACCTACAACAAAGATCAATAGCTTTTGAATACTTGAAAAAACCTCTGCTAGCATCAGGTGCAATTTAAGAAAACACTTCCTGGATGTTCAACATCACAAACCAATTAATATCAGATTAAAAAAATTAGCAGCTTCAGTAATAGTATAATTGATCACCTCAAGAACCGATCTCCGCTCCTTCTGATTGTACTCATACAAATCATCCCTTCCTTCTGGAGAGGCAAAATACTGAAGTTTTTCCTTTTCGTGGTCAGCTGTAGCATAAAAGCTCATCACCTAACAGGCAGATAAAATTGCAAAAAGAGAGTATCAGATTCCTCTATCATTAGAAATGTAAAGAAGAAAAACAAGATTCCTAATGGAATGATTAAATTACCAAACTGAACATGTTAAGTGGTGGTAAAAAATGAGCCTTACTCCTGCAAGTCTATTCTATAGAAAGGCACTTAACTAGGTGCTAAACCAATGCAAATTTGTGTTGCCTTTTCCACGTTTCCTTTCCTCTGAAGTCTGAACACAACTAACTGTACTGATATATTAGAAGAAAAAAGACTAATCAAGAAGACTCCAAACTCAAAGAGTGAGAAAGGCTCCTTCAGCAAGCAAAATGCATCAATTTGTGAGTTCAATCACCCAACCACCAACAACTGAACAGGTCATAACCTGCTTGGACAAGAGATCTGAATCGATCAACTTATGAGACTCAATCGCTGGTCAAAAATGTTGAACTCCAAGTTAATAGTAGTTAACTCATCTAAACTTATAAAGTTTCTCCATTAGTCCACAACTCACCATGTGAAATCGGCGAATTACAATTTACCTCATTTTAAGTTTTGTTGTCCTCATTAAGACTCCAACTCATAACCTAGAATCATCCCTAATTGTCAACATGTGAGGATCAGTAGCGGCTCCATCATCACACAAGCAACCCCATGCCTTAGATTAAGTTTGCTGTGATATCAATTGTCATAAGCCGCTTAGATGAGAGAACTGATTCATTAATTTATGAGACCCAAAATGGTTAAACCCAAGTTAACAGTATCTAACTCATCTAAGTTTATAAATAAAGTTCCTCTATAAGCCTACATCTCACAATGTAGAACTAAATTGAGTCTTACAACATAATTTTTTAGATCATGCAAATGTAAATAAGTTCAAACCTCATGATCCATATAAATAAAAGCTTTTAGTGAAGGTATACGATGCTCATTCAGTTTCTGTTAGGGTAATACTAACACTGCAAACATAGATTAACACATTATCTATCAATCAATCCTCTCCCACTGCCTCATTTTCATCCATACGTAATTCTATGCTATCTTTTGATATGTCATATATGTGCTCGTTTAGTCAGTGATAATTTGGGACTTAAGCCATGGGCATGTCTGCAAGCCCATGCATGACATAGATCGTGTCCAGCACTAGCACTATACAGAATGACAATGACATAAACTAGGTCAGTAATGCTAACCATGGAATTGGACAGGGATTATCAAAGACAAGGATGAGCCTAGCTCATGTGCCAATTCATGGGTTAAAATGACCCATTTATTTATTTTTTTTAATTTTTTTCAAGGATTCTCATCTATGCCTTTTTTTTAATATATACATTTAAAAATATCTAAATATTTCAGATTTTTATATATATATTTATATTTTGTATTAATTTATCCTCGGACGATCAAGACAAGCATGGTCGGAGCTAGTTAAAGTTGAATCGACCTAGGCAGTACCCATGCCCAGCCCAACATCACTAAGCTTGGGCCATGCTAGGCTGTGCCATCCTATTGACACGTCTAATTCCTAGAAGCTACTGTCCCTTATCAGTTGCAACATAGGTTGGCAAAACTAACACGAAAAAGTGCATTGGACTGATGCAAATAATAAACTTAAGATTGCCTCAAAGAAGTAACGCCGAGGAGAAGCTGATGCCACATCCATGGTGAGCTCCACAAAACTCTTCAGTTTAACAGGGTGCACCATGTTCATTGTATGCCTACCAATGGATGGCTTGGCTGCATCTCTGGGATTGACCTGGATGATGAATATATATTTATCAAGACCTTTTTAGGATAAACAAGTTGGCAGTATACATATAGTTTTTAAGAAAGTAAGGCAACACTTCTTAGGTTTCCATGGATATCCCAAAACTGAGAGAGTCTAGACATACAATCATAGACTATACGAACACAAAAGTAACCCAAAATCTTTTATATAAAGCTGATAGGAAAAGAAAGCAACCAGAAAGAACAACATACAGTGATGTAACAGTTTGGATCCAAGTTACAGCGCCTTATAAATGCATCAACAGCTGCAGGATTTTGACTTGGGAGAATCTCAAGAACATCACCCACATGATAGTTAATGGACTGAAGTTAGAACAGCAGTTTAATTAGAATTGACTGGGAATCAAAAATAGAACTTGAATATGAACAGCTACCAGGTAGAGAATTATGATAAGTTGGATTTGTAATAAATTTCAATCAAGATTGCATACGAAACTCACATTTGATGAACTTTCAAACTCAAAGTGGCGCACATCTCTACTCTGGCTTGGTTTTGTTAGTTGATGATTAGTTATCTGTAAAATTAATCAAAAGAAATATTCCAAAGATTAGCAACACAAAAATAATACAGGGCAATCATAGAAGCCACTTCAGCATTGTACAACACAACAAGGATCAAAGGTACACTATCTAAAGAGATCATAACACCAACCCAAATATACAAGGTCAGAACCAGTCGGCATGAGTTTCCAAATGTTTCAGTAATGAAGCAACAACAGAAGTGCTTTAAAAATGTGATTTCAAATATTGAACATCATATGGATGGTTCCAGATAGATTTCATTTTTGAACAAAATCAGTCCATCCAGATTTTGTGGGGCATAAATTAACACAATGCTTAGGTGCTGCAAAAACAACCAAAAACAACAAGAAGACCTATATTTGATGGATAATGGTGCTAGTCTGCAGTCTACTCTGCAGACCTATATTGTTGTTGTGTACAACAAATATACCACAAATTATTAATAAAACAAGATTTATATTAACAGGGATCCAAGAAAGTCAATATGTAGATGCCATTATCTGAATCTAGAATATGAAGCCCATAAGCAAATCCTCTGTTAAACCAGTTGCATCCATGACAGTCACTTCCACTTCCTTTTGATATAACACTGGTGAATATTGTCACACAAGCTGATTCAATTGATCTTTTTTTTTCTAATACTTTCTCTTCAATCTGTGTAAATAAATCTTAATGTAGAAATGAATTTTAGCTGAAGATAACACATAAATAACTAAAATAAACTTTATCTGAGCATGCATGTTAAGGTTTCTAAGTTTTGGTTTATCCATAATCATACCATCTGTGCCTGTAAACCTTCTTTAATCTATAAACATAACCACATCAGCCCAATATATTCAACAACAATATAAATGTATATTTAGAAACTAATGATACAAGCATAACCTAAAATAACACAGATAGTATTGTCACAAGTTTCTAATAGAAAAATGCAAATACCATACCTGATTTATCATATATGAAGATTAAGATAACCTATATCCAAATTTATGGGATTGAACATTAAAAAGAACTGTCCAAACTCTATAGAAGTGCAATCACAGAGAACATTGTTCATACCATCTTCAAGAAATAATGTGGCTTCTTGTTCTGATAGTAAAACTGCACTGGCGACATTGAAAGTGCACTCTCAATCACCTTCTCAGTCTCCTTCAAGTCTAAAACATATGAGAGTCAAAAGCCTTCTCAAAAACTATTAAAGGAAAACATTACTTCTGGAAGATATGCACAACGAGGCAACACCATATATCCTTGCACTCTTAAGTTGATATAAAATTAACAGAGACATACAAATAAATCAGCTCAACTAGTAAAAATCAAACAGTTGATGCATCCTATGAAAACTCACCAGATACATTTGAAAGCTCCAGTTGGATGTTGTCCGGCAAATGGTATGTGACCTCAAATTTTGCTTGCCCCAAACTTCTCATAGAAGGGTCCATAATATCTGATATCCTAGGCAAAATGTTGGGATGCATCATATTCAGCTTCTTCCAAAAAGATGACAACCAAGGATCTAAGGCACCTTCATATCTGCCAAAGGTAAATTCCAAATATCATTCTGATTCCCATTTTAAGAAACTAACAAAATTTGAAGGTAATCAAACTGTCGAACAAAAGATCTCAGATCGATGAAGCAACAAAATTATCCTACAGTGACATATTAATCTTATAGTAGTAGCAATTAAGAACCAACACAGTTAGCAACAACCCAATCTCACCTTACCTATGGAATATTAAAAGAATTTTAACATGATCCCTAATTAATATTCTCAAAAAAAAAAAAAAATATTAACATGAGATGAACAAATACTGGAGACTAACATGGACTGATGATGATAATTTCCTCTTTAATGATAAGCAAGATAATTATAACTGGTAAGCATATATCTCAAGACTATCACAAGTTTACAATGAAGAAAGAAAAATCAACAGCAAGACTAAATGGAAAACATACCCAGAAGGGTGTTGATCATCCCCTAGACCCTTTTCAATTAAAAGCATTGCTCCGAGATCGGAAAGCCTTTTATCCAATTTCTTTGCAGTAAACTGCCAAGTATTCCATGATATAAATTAAAGACTAGAAAGAGTACATTATTTTGATCATTGCAATTGAATGGCGCTTCAATTTTGATGTTTATAAACATGAAAAACAATTTCATAAAATAGAAAGATCACTCAAAATCAATTAGTCTCCAAAAAGTTGGAGCATCAAGTTGATTTCTCTAACTAACTAGGCCTGTTGGAACTTGAAACTTTACACAATTTGAATTTCTGACTTCTGCATCACGTATGAAAAAAAAACAAAATGGAATTATCATCCACAGTTAAGTTCAAATGATCCTAAATAATTCATATGTTATGGGCAAAGGTTCCATGCATATGAAAAGGACATAACACTTGCTTGCAATATTCCTTATAAGTTATACAGGTACAGCAGGACTACTTAGGGATTCTTATAAGGAATAATTCCCCCTAACATGGTATCCATGTCATCAATACCCTCTCACTTGGTCAGTGTTGAACTCCTCTTCAGCACAAGGTCATTCATGTGAAATTCTATTTCCTCTCTAGTGAGGTAATCTACTCAGTGTTCTGATCTACTTGTCCTTTGAAGCACCCAGGCCATCATCCTCTTCGCCAGCTTTGTCACTAAGAAGCCGCCACAATGCTCATCATTGTTCCTTTTTAGTTAAATGGACTCCCTCCACAAGAAGTTCCACAGGATAAAACCCCTCATGTGATCCTCTTATACGTCTTGTCCACCACACATCGGTTGCTCCTATCACACTAATCAAGCATCTTCATCCATTGTGGTGCCACCCTCGCAGTTGACAAAATATGTTAACTGATAAGGAAGCAACGAGTTAAAGTAAAAAACAAAATCAAATAAACACGTCAAATTAATAAACCACTTTATTGCTCAACAACGTGGTTTGAAAAATAGATTAACAGACATGCTTGTCAAAATTAATGAACCACTTTAGTGTAGTAAAAATTTATTTAATATATTTGAATGTTACCAGCCCTACATAGAACTCAATGGAGATAAAAGATCAACGTGACCACCACTAGATCGTTGGGACTAGCACAATTCATGAATATCTATTTAAGCGAAAAGCTGAACAGCCATGCAATGAAGAAAACAAATTACACATGAGCTCAAGAGAAATAATGCATTACAGGATTTTACATTATATTTCTGGTACCCTGAATCACCCAGCCCAAAAACAGCGTATTGAAGTCCTTCCAACCACTTATTGCTAAGACGCCTTTGCAAAAGAAACTTCCAGAAAACCTAGTAATGTAGCATAATATATCAGACTACTGTTACATTTTTTTTACCCAATCATCATCAGTTTCCAAAAGAAAGCAAGAGTGACCTTCATTGAATCTGGCACATCACCCTGCCCGGTGGTGGAAACAACAAAAATTACAATCTTTTCGTCTGGCAAGGAATTCTGCAAGTGAACAGCACAATTTTTTAACAGTCCAATACACCAAACAGGTTGCTGACAAAACACACGTACAGGTATAATTTTGCCATAAACAAGATCAAAACCAATAAATTGGAAATCAAAATAGATGGCAAACCACATCAAACCGATCAATGGAGATGACTTGGACAGAAGGACAGCCACCACGCTCTGCCTCCCTTCCAACCCGCTCAGCAGCATCCATAGCGTTCCCGGTTTGGGAAGCATATAGAACCAACAGACGGCTCGGCTTCAGCTCTAACTCCCCATCCATTCTTTTGGCAAGGTAAAAGGTGGCAATGCTACTACAGGAAGCCAACACGATGCATACAAATTGTGTGATTAGGAGAAACGGGGAGATTCATAGACAATTAGGAAGTACTTCGAACTGGTCATCCTTTTTCTCTGGTTCTCAATTAGATACACCTCGTTTCCTAAAAAAATATACAATACTCGAGTGGATCCCACTTCCACCGAGCTAGGTTTCCGGTGGTGGTTACCGCTGCTTCTCACCGCCGGTGCCCCGCTAGAAACCGTCGGCCGCTGTGCTCGTGAAGTCCTTCGAGGCCGATGCTGGCAACACCCGCCCACTGCAGCGCCCCTCTATGTCACCGGATTCGTCGCCGACGTGGAGTCGTCGCCCGTCTAGCCGTCGGAGCGAAATGAGGGGAGGCCACTGGGATTGAAAAAAATAGACTTAGAGTCCGGTCCAGCCGTCCAGGGAAGGAAGAAGCGGCTTGGACCGGTTTGATCATTATTGGGCTCGAATGCTCCATTCTTCCAATTAGGCCCGTTATTCTCCGCCTCCTCGTCCGAACTAGACGGTCGAACCGGACCGTGGAATTAAGAGAAGTTTCGAGAACTTTCTAGTACTTTTTGGAAAACCGAAAACACATCCACGCTCTTTCTTCCACCGCAAGACTCATGACTCTCTTTCTTCCGCCGCAATTCTTACCCAAATCCATGGCGGATAAAAAACGCTAGTTATCGCCCTCCGCTACTCGTGAACGCGCATGCTCCTGTCCTACTCTCTCTCGACCCTTCGCTGCCACCATCTCCTCCTCTTCATTCCGGTCTCCACCGCCTCCCGCCTCGTATCTCGATCGACGATGTCGCAGCCGAAGGTGGTGGCCGAGTACGCCAAGTCCGGCCGGTCCTCCTGCAAGGGATGCAGCAAGGCGATCTCGGCCTGTGCGCTGCGGCTGGGGTCCTCCTCGAAAGACCCTCGTGGGTTCGATCTCGTCAAGTGGTTCCACGTCGATTGCTTCCCGGCCGCGTCCCGCTCCCTCCCCGCCGCCGACGAGATCGTCGGGTTCTCTTCTCTAAAGGTTGGGCCGCGTTGGACGAGGCAATGCGGGTAGCGAGGGTTCGGCCGTTTTCTTTGTTTTATCGTCACGTCTTATGTTTCTATTGTGTTGATGATGATTTAGGACCAAGACAAGGATGCTTTGAGAGAGCTAGAGGCTTCTGCGGCACTCGACCATAACTCCGAAGAGGTGTGGTTTTCTGCTGCTGTTTGAGCATTGCTGGTTTATCTCGTTAGTCCATGTTTCTAATGAGCACTGATTATATTTGCTTGTTTGGTCTCCGTAGTTTGTCTTAAAAGTATGCAAAATTTTCCAAGCACTGGCATATTGACTGATGTGGGTGACTTATTCTTAACATTAAACCCTAAACCCTATTGACTGATGTGGGTGACATATTCTTAACATTAAACCCTAAACCCTATTGACTGATGTGGGTGACTTATTCTTAACATTAAACCCCATATATTGTAAAATATGACCATTTTTGCATTTCTGAGAATGCTTGTAGATTGATGAGCCTTGTACATGCCGAAAAATTGTAAAATTTGCAATTCAAATCCGACAGATCCTTGAACTGATATTGTCACAAACAGTATGTCAAAGTAGAAAATTGTTATGCTTTATTGTTGTAGATGAGTTTTGTAAACGTGTCAAGTATTTCCTTTATTAACATCCTAATGGCCCTATAATACTAGCACATGCTTAGGATCAGCTGCTCTACAAACTAATCGTACTACTGGAGAAATGTTGCTTGCTTAGCTTCATCTTACTTTTCACTGTGCTACTAGGCACATAAAAGAGGTGGTGACTCATCTGTGACGAAGGAAGCAAAGAGATCAAAGAAACAAAAGGTCAAAAAAAAAAAAAAAAAAAAAAAAACACGTCGATGTTGTTCCTTCAGTAGATACGCTGAGATTATACGGATACATTCAAAATGATTAATTACATCTTAAAAATTCTCAATGAAAGATGTGGAATTAAAAAAAAATTGGACATCATCGTTGGAATCGAGCTGGACAATCCACGACCTAGCTCGGCCCATGGGCCATATTGTGCCATGCGTGCTGGTTATGCTTCGTCCCAAGCGAGCTCGTCATGTTTTGTCATTAACTGGAGATTAGTCAACCCTTTAATAATAATAATAATAATCAAATTTTTATACATCACAAATTGTTCGTTTGGACTTTGTCAAAAAACGGTCCTTTCC
>JBBPFP011515452.1:0-20083 GCA_037974795.1 Kaempferia galanga
ACAAAAATGATTAAATTTTTTAGTTAGAAACTCACCTCCTCGATATGTGTGGAAGTCTCTGTAAAAGTTTTATTCTGATTTTCCATGCGTTCCTTAAATTTTCTAAAATTCTCAAAACTATCTGACTTGTCTTCTAGAAAATAAACCTAACTCATTCCACTAAAATTATTAGTAAACATCAAAAAATATTTACTCCGGACAAATGATGTATTACTTAGAGGCCCACATAAATCAACATGAATTAGCTCAAGACATTACAAAACTTGCCATGAGAAAGCAAAGAGACATTAAGTTCATTTACAAATTCAAATTAATTACAAATCAGTTACTTATGGATATAAATATTTATTATAAGGAATCAGATGATAGAGAGATATCCACTGGTGATGAACTTGATATACTATAGAGTCACACGATGATAATTTAGAAATTATTAATGTCTATAATTCAAATTGGGTTGACGATTAAATTGAAAACTATGATATTTTTGTTTTAAAATTTATTTTTTGCTGGATGATTTATGTATTTTTTGTTATGATATTTTTTTAATTTGCCATCAACATATTGGAGCAATAGTTAAGACTCAAAATATGATGTTAAAATTGAGCATGTATAGAACAATTGCAAAATACATACGTATAGCTCGTTAAACATATAAAATCTAGCTTGTACTGACGAGGCAAATCCCGCCCAAGAACAGGTTGATCAGATTGTCCTAAAAGCAATTAGTGATAAGTAAGTATTTTTATTATTTTTAAATGATGTTATTATCATTTAGACTTTTCATGTAGCCTTTTCTCTACCATTTTTAAATATCGAAGAATCTTTTTTCACGCAACTTTATTTCATACGAACATAAGGTGTATCACTTCAAAGTTCAAAGAGCAAAAATGCAATCGTTGTTCTTCTGTTGTTGATGTGCAAGAGTTGAAGGTGGAGAATGTAGAATTAAAAGTTTGTGTGATGATATTAAACGAGTCGAATATTATATTCCGCATGATGTTATCTCAACCAATAGACTAACCCCCTATTGTTTTTTTTATAAATATTTTATGCTGATTATTTTTTTTATTGATCTGAGTAGACTCTACCTACTAATCAGTAGATAATTATTATAATTGTTTGAGTTTTTCCAATATTTTGAATAATGTGTGGTGGGATTGAACTTTGCAAACATGTTTGAATGCTTTGTGATGGGATTATAACTGTTCAACATTTAGTTTGGTTTTGGAATATAACTTTATGATTTTTTTTGAATAAATATTTGCATGGTAATTGTGATGTAGATGATAAATAATATTTTGATTTGGTGTAAATATTATAAATATATACAAGATTAGGTGTAAGGTTTAATAAATAGGGAAAGATATAATAAATTTCTATTGTAGATTTTGACGACTATTGTTGTTATATATGGTAACAACTGTGACCGTTACTATTATAACATGTTAAAGTAAATTAATTTAATTTTTTTTATTTCAACTTGGTCAAAATTATTATAAATAGAGTATTATTATATCAAAATACTCTACCAAGCTAATCAAAATTATCCAAACTTAATTACAATTGCTCTAATTTAATCTAAATCGCTTTAGCTCTATACCAATTATGATCATACTTACTGCAACTTGAAATAAGTTATAGCAACTATGATTATGACAAAATTGCTTAGTAAACATTATAACATAGGATACTTTTATATCAAATATATTTTAACAACTTCATTCAAACTTAATCAAAATCATTCAACTTATCATGATTTAATACAATTATAACAATTATGACCAATAATTTGTACCTAAAAACAAAAACGCACTGCTTTAATGTGTACCAAAAATGATACAAAGAAGATCAAAGTTATAAACCAAAATGATACGATGAAGCGTTACATAAGGGGGTTAGCTCATCTTTATAGATTTTTGTTGACTAATTAGTAATACTAATTAATCTGTACAACCAAATTTAGCAGTTACAACAAAATGTGGTGAATTATAATGCTTCATTACCCTCGTATATCTTTGTAGGAACCACAACAATAAATCTTTTGGGTGTCATCTGAAGAAATAATTTTACCCTCAAAGCTGCAAAGCTAAATCCGGCTGTTGTGAATCAACTACTACACCTGAAGCTGATGATCCAGGTGGTTGGAATCCAACGTTGAGATCAGGGGGAGAAGAATCTAACGTCAGCTGCACCATCACACCCTGAAGGGGACACTTTGAGCCTTTGCCAGGATCTGGCAAGGAGCTGCTAGAATTTGTCTTGATTGAATCATCCATTGATGGTTGCCTTCCCGCGCTTGTGTGTGTCAAGTTGTTGCTGCTGAACTTTGGAAGCATGTCAAAAACTTGAGCATGGGCCACATTTGCATTCTTTACAAGTGCACCTGAGCCAAAGTGACCGGACAGAATACCTGCTGGTCTTGCCATCTTACCAAATTCAGAAACCGAGTTAACATCACGCACAGAATTTAACCCATTGATGATGGGTAGCATTCCTGGGTTTTGATTTTGCCGAAGAACCTTTGACAGAATTGTCTTAGTGCTGCAGTTGTTCACCAAAGAAATAGAGCCATTTGGACCTCTGATAGGCAATGGATCTTCCAAAGAACCAGAGGTAGCATTATGTGCAACAGAGGACGCAGGCTGGATCGTTCTGTTGATATGTCCTTCCTCAGCGACTGAATCAAGTGGAGGTATTTCCTGTCTCACATGGTATTTGTCAATTGTAGATGCATTGCCAGAAATTCCAGGTTCTTCTAGGGGATTGGAAGATGAACCCACTATAGGTGATTTAGGGTTATGTGTAGATCCATTTTCTACAACCCAGCCAGGACCAAACTTAGTTCCAGGAGGCAATACCATTTGAATCCTTTTGGCTGCTAGGACCCAGCCAATTGGGCCAAGCTTTGAAGCAAAACGAGCCAAGCTTCTTGCATATGCAAATTCCAAATGAAGACCAACCTGATCCAACGACGTAAAGCAGAGCAGCAGCCATAAGAAACCTAATATTGTAATGCCAGAATTTGGAAAATCTGTCTCCAAAAAAATTTGTATGGATAGTATATTTTCATGAGATTGAGAGGGATTCGGTAAAAGAGAAAACCACCTGAAAATTTATATAAGGATATAAAACCATTCAACTGTTAGGAAACTAAAACTAACCCATTTACTATGAGACATGAACCATTGGTCCAAAATATTGGTGGAAATCTGTTGTGGACTCATTTAGGAACTATAAAGCCCCTCGATTACTCAGCATAAAATGTGGGATATGGTAGGCTGTCAATTCTCCACACAGGCAGATATCTTCAGGACTCAATTTTAACCCAAAAAACAATCATCTAGTCACTAGTCAGTGAAGAATGAGGCCCACAACTGCCTTTACCACAAGTCATACTTTACTACTTAAAACTCACCTTGTGAAATATAATACCGTGCTTTCCAGTGCCAATTATTCAATTCAGACTAAATAATAAACATGAATCAGAATGACAAACAAACTTAATGGCAATTAGCAACAAACTCAAATTCTCAAATTCAACTTAATGATAGTAGTAATCTAGATTCTAAAAGACTTATTAAGGTTCGTAAATCCTCTCTTAGCCCATGGCTTTCAAGCTAAGATGCCACATCAATTATGGCTAACTAAACATATTTTTCTTTTGAACCTGACAAGACATAATTTGAAATGAGGCACAACATCCATAACGTTATTGGTTAGCTCACATTAAAATACAGCAGTTCATACTAACCTAGGTCACAGCTTAAAACTTGTTAATTAATGGAAAGAAACAAGTAATCTTTTAAATAAAATAATTAATAATACTTACTGGTACAAGTTGCTTCCTGACCGCATCAAAGGTAGTAAAGATTGGAGATTCATGTATACAGCTAAAAATAGAAGACTGCTTATGAGTATCACGACGGTTCTCCTCAAAGATAGTCAGTTTCTTCCCAACTCTTGAAACTCCTCTTGGTGCAGATCCTAAAAAAATATGCAAACGCCAACAGAGACTAGTTAAATGAATCTTTTTAGGAAACATTAAAACAATAACTTCATTGTAATAGAATGAAAAGTTAGTTATGAATACTTCTTCAACAACCTAAGGATTCATCCTCTGTATTTACATTTTGCTGAGGAATCCATCCAAATGTATTAGAACCAAGAAGACCATATAAAGTCCTGAAGGGTGTATTTCCTACGCCAAGGTTGTTACATAACACTCCCTTTCTTGAAAAGTCTTTTGCTAGATTATGTAGCTTAGTACCATCCCCAGCATTTGCAACTGTTGCGTCAGATGACAAGCCTCGCACAGCAGGAGGTTGTCCAACCTTTTTGTTTTTGCTTGGTGGTCTGCCTCTCCTAATGACTGTCTTTGCGTCAGGTTCATTATCATCACTTTCATGCCTTAAGTTCTCAAAATTCTTTTTAGCAAGCTCTTGAATCACTCTTGCCTGCAAATATCAATCATTTTATTTAATAACTATTGGCATCTCATGGATTCCATTTGAACTGAATAAAAATAAAATTGTGTTTATACCTGTCTAAAATAGATAGTGTCTGGTGCATTATAGTGCATGGCATTTGAGCTGATTAAGTAAACATCATTCTGAAAATATACAAGAAAAGATGGACACCATTCACTCTTAAGGGCATGATAATGTAAATTGGAAGCTAAAACTAGAAATGGCATTATCTACAAGCAAACTTAAAAAGTATATCTATTAATCACACATAAGGATGACTATCAGAAAATTCACAACTCGATTAATTCAGAGTTTGTAAAGTATGTATGCTCCAGCACCAAAAAAACCATATTCCTCCAAATTTCACAGTAAATCCACTTCCAAATAAAATCATGTATCAAATTGGTACAGCTTTCTAGAGTGAGACTTCAGTGTTGCCACTTCATCCACATCTAGGTAAGCATCTACGGAAGTCCTATAAAAATGCCAAAAGGCTTAACACCACAGAAATAAAAGATACTTAAATCACATTTCTCCTAAAGGCTAACCTTATATGCCTAGCCCCATGTCAACAGGTAGATGTATAGGCCCTTATCTATCAGTCAAGAGTTCTATTGACAAAGGCATCAGCGGGGGTAGCTCCACAATATAAGGCCAACAAGTTCAAAAATCATATTTAACAATAAGAAAGAAGATGCAAAGTCTGTCACTACAGACTAGACAGTTGTTAATTTAATATTCCATGAACACAAGTCCTAATGTACCTAGCATCAATTATTCCATTTATTTCACTAATAACAGGAAGCATTATGGCATTAGTGTCACTTGGTACCTGGTTTTGAACAAAGTACAAACTACAAAGAGTTTAGTATCTGAACAAAAAACAAACAAACTAAAAATCAATTGAAGTTTAATGGTTTAGTTTTGTTTCAACAGAAAAATAATTCTAACAGAATATGCATTATTCATCGTAAATAAGTGCATTTAGAATGCAGATTTATTAATGATTGTGGACTAATATTTAGCAACTTCATAAAAGATAATTATACCATGTTTAGACTGCTTAAAGTAGTTCAGTTCGAGGTATAGTATGCCAGAGTTTACATCCCAAAATATGACAGTACAGTTTCAATACCACATCATGCAGGCATTCAGCATGATACACTTCAAATTGTGATGAGATGAACTCGTGAGTTTTAATCCTATAATATTTGCTCAGCTTATTTAGCTGAAAATATAAGTCTATAGTAATTGAAAAGGAAAAACAAACACAAAATTACTATAATATGACAAACATCTCAACTAATGATCACTAAAATATCAAAATGAATGTCGCATGTCAAATAAAAGCATTCCTTCTTGAAACATCCTAGAGATCATCCTCATAATAATCATTATAATATCAAATTGATGGCACACGCCAAATAATAGCATTGGTTTTTGAAACATACTAGAGATCAACCTCCTAATTTCTTTTTAAGAGCTTGATTAAATAATGCTCTTAGAATCTATGATATTGAAACTAGTTTCTCCACATGTCTATCATAGTTGTGAAAAGTGCACGCCTCCTAAGCACAAGGCATAGCCAGGTGTGCCATTTGCATCTGGGCAATGACCTAGGCGCACCATTTGCATTTGGTCAGTGACCTAGGCGTAGTACTTGAATGAAGCGTGCTTAATCATGTGCCTTTTGAGAGGTTAAGGCACACTTAAGAAGCAATTTTCCTTGCCATATTGAAGTTTTAAATTTTTTTTAAGCCCAATTCATACCTTTAATTACCCTTTAAATTAATTAGGTTGCATTAACATGCATGTGACACATTTTTCTTGCGCAACTCTTCCTCTCCTTTAGAAAATGAACATCAACTCCCTTATTCCCTTACAAACTTATTTCATTTATTTTCTCTGTGTGACTCTTCCTCTCTCCTAAAAAATTTAGCATCAACCTCTCCTCCCCTCTAACTTATTTCACTGATTTTCTTTATGGTCCTTATTTTGGTGCACCACTATGGCGGTTGAATCAACTTCACTATGGTGTTGATTTTTGGAAATCATAACCACTTTGATGTTGATTTCCAAAATTAACACCATTTTTATGTTGTATTTTGAAAATCAGCACCATAGTAGTGTTGTTTGAAATACAGCACTACAGTGCGTTGTTCTTTGAAACGCAACACTACAATGTGTTGTTCTTTGAAATACAGCACCACATTGGTGGTGTTCTTCGAATGCAACACTATAGTGGTTAGTGGGAGAGGTAAAATGGAAAACCGATGAAGATTTAATACATATATGAAATATCCGACGATAATGATAATCATATAATTGATGAGAAAGATGATGAAGATATTTAAAGTTG
This sequence comes from Kaempferia galanga, assembly GCA_037974795.1. Classification (NCBI taxonomy): domain Eukaryota; kingdom Viridiplantae; phylum Streptophyta; class Magnoliopsida; order Zingiberales; family Zingiberaceae; genus Kaempferia; species Kaempferia galanga. The sequence goes on from JBBPFP011515452.1 coordinate 6,829, forward strand.
ATTTTGATTATGAAGATAAACTATTTCAATATTTGAATGTTAATGAGTTTTATATTTACAGTATTGTTTAAAGTTTGTGAAATATTTAAATATTGTTAGCAAAATATTTTGGCAAAAATTCCAAATATATGTTTGAATTGAAAAAATTTATACCCAAAGTGTCTTACTTTGGTAAAGCGTGCATCTCATCTTGCATCTAGCCCCTCAGGCCCGACAATACCTATGCGCTTTAGGGGCGCATCACGCCTTAAATAACTATGATGTTTATAATATTGCAGTTAACCACTACCAATTAACATTGGTCGAACACAATTGGAATTGAATCAAAAAGGTCTAGGGCATAAATATATCTTGATTCCATTGTCACTCGTTTTTAATGGTGCTAGTCTCGTATTGATATTTCCTCTCTTGCCCACCCTTCTTTTTGTAATATTTCATATCCTCTCCGTTATTTGCAAATAAAATGGAAGCACAAGTCACTCAGTACTCTGTATTGGCACGGGCAACACGATATTGATATCAATCAACTATTGGAATAATACATTTGGTCATGCTAAATATAGCAATTGCCAGTTGAAACCATAAATTAATTAAACTAAATAAGCCTTGAATTATTGTAGTTTAACTTGTTTTGCCTAGTTCATTTGCACCGCCATAAACATCAAAATATCAATGAAAATGAGTTACATACCCTTCATAAGAAAAGGCTCACCATGGCATGGATAAATCAATTGCCTACTTGGCCTTCAATTTTCTCATACTTACGCCAAGCAAATCTCCAATCAAGTATACTTAAGATCAACACTAGATAATAAGAAGAAAAAAAAGCATTTTTCCAATTAATGTGTACGCCCATAGGCATTATAGATAAGTTAAAATTAACCCTATGCCTCTCATAGGAAAAGCCTCACTATAGCATGAATCAATCGCTTAATTAGCCTTCAATTGTCATTATGTTTAAGCATAGCAAATCTTCAATCAAGTATACTTAAAATGAGTGCCAAATAGCATAAAAAAATATGCATTTTTTTCCAATTCATTTGCACGGCCATTGGCATTATAGACAGTGAAAATGAGCTCAATGCCCTTCATAGGAAAAGACTAACTATAGCATGCATTAATCAATTGCCTGATTAGCCTTGAATTGCCATCATTCTCAAGTATAGCAAATCTCCAATCATGTATACTTAAAAATGAACGCTGGATAGGATAAAAATATGCATTTTTTCTAATTCATTTGCACACACATAAGCATCATAGATCACTGAAAATGAGCTCTATGCATTCCATAGGAAAAGGCTCACTATAGCACGGATCAAAGCAATTGATTGACATCATACTTAAGCATAACAAATCTGTGATAAGTATGCTTAAGAGTGAATCCCAGCTAACATAAAGATGCGCATGATAGGAATGCTAAGATACAAACAAGAGCAGATTATCATGTTGTTAGAAATGCAATATAGCGTGAACACTTGTAACATTCCATGATTCTGGAACTTAAGCAGAGTTGAAATAAGAATTAGGATATTGACATGGCAAAATCAGGAAATGGATCATCAGATTTGATTGGCCTGAATTGGCCAGTTATTGTCAAGAATTACTGCAAAATTAGTTGATATGTATTATTCACAAGTATTAGATGAACCTAGCAAGGATTGGTTGATCCTGAGAGTGATAAATACTGCTATGCAAACCATTATGAGATATTTATGATGCCACTATAAAATGAAAAAGTTAGTACCAAGGTAACCAAGTGAACAATAATACAAAAACCACTTCTATAGACGCAAAACTTTAAGATGACTAGATCGTCACATTGGTGATATGGAAGATGGAAGATGGGATTGTCGCTTTGTAGCATATCATGAGGTGGTTTTCCTCGCAACCAGTTTCCAACCACTTTATATAGTCAAAAAATGGTTAGAAAATCTCACCTTCAGCCTCACATGCCAAGTTGCTTCCTTGAAACCTTGGATGAATTTAAGCACTTCAAATCTCACAATTCTTGACACGGGTTCATCTTCAGGGCATCAAGTTTATGTATCTAGCAGAAAGCAATTACAAATTTCTAAAGCTAAGGAACTATAAAGGTGGTATATCTTTCTCAGAGACCCTGTTAAGGACCTTCCTGTAACTATAGATATATAATGCTTACCTATAAATATCCTTAATTTGATATATATAGGTAGAAGTCACTACTTGGCAGCTAAGCCTTTTTCCCATTATTCTGTATGGTATCAACGTCTTAGGAGATCTCTCGACATTACCTCAAATGAGAAATTCTTGTGATCATAACCCATGCATGCAACCATCCATTGATTTCCTCTCCAAGTGATTTCTCTGCTTGAAATGTCTGATACTGATACAGGTTGTCAGTTCTCATAAGCTTTAGGACACTGAATACTGCCTCTTCTGAGATTGTTGCCTCTTCTACATGTAGGAGTATCACTTAAGCGGCATGTTCAATGCAAACAACTTGTTAGTAAATATCAATCTCCACTTAGAGATTGTCAATCTTCTCATCTTCCTCAGGGCAGGTGATCCTTTGGTATCTTTGAGCCATTCAAAAACAGAACTATCAATGACAACACCAATGTCCATTGTTGGGTTCATTTGAAGTCCATAACAAGGTATTCAATTGATTGGGACCTCATCTAACAAAGCAATCAGCACCCATGTTCAATTTACTCTAGAGGCTGAATAACAAATTCTGAGACTCCATCACCACTCTCTTACCCTGAAATTGCTGTGAGTCTTCTTGGTTCAAGATTATCACCATGGAGAATTAAATGAGAAAGGTCACGTCCTATGCTACTTTTGTTAAGGTCAGTCAAGGTCAATTGGAGCATTGAATTACAAAGTCATTATGCAGGAAAATATTTATGCTCAGTTACATTATGGAGAAAGGCAATTGAATGCACTCTCATGAACCTCTTTCTTTTTCTCACTATGAGACATTGACAGAAGCACAGGATCAGACATCACTCATGGATTGAGGTGATTAGCAATCTCTTTTAGCTTGATTGATTCGTCAGAGATGATTACACATATTGATAGTTTCAGTGGAGACCATTATTAACACTTTATCATATATAACATTCTAAGTTTTACCCTAACATCGCACTAATGTATAGAGAATAATGGGTGTGTTTCCATGTATCATCAAGTTTGGATTTAGATAAAGCACATCATGTAAAACCCAAAAAAAAATTTATTCTTCTGTCTTTCCCTGTTTTTTATCTAAAAGGTTACCCATTTCTTCTAGACTCTCACAGTTTTCTTTATGCTTAAGCTTTATAATGTTAGGGGAAGAGAGAAAAACTTTAGGAAAGTGTGAGCAGGCCATACGTCTCTTTCAGTTTCCTTAAGCAGAAATTATTGGAGGAAAAGAGATATAAGGGAATTATTTTTTTCCTTTAAAGCACTAGTGCCAAAGCAACTTGTAGGGACCAAAATACCCTTTCAATATTTTTTTATAACCCTAGAGAATATGTCTACATTCCTCTCGCGTTGCTATCTTGATCTTCTAGCATGGTGCTGAGACCATCTCGGAATCAAGTATTTTCCCATAACCTCATCTGCTCACCTAGGCTTTCCTTTTTTCTTAATGTGTGTTTGTTTACTGTCATTGAGACCAACTTTTCGCAGCCGAAGAATAAGTTGAGCCTAATTGATGCTACCCACATTGAAGGATCTTTCTAAAGAAAACATTGCCGATCGAGGTGTTGAAGAAGATTTTCCAAATCTAAGGTTGGTTCCAGGAGTATAAGAAGACATTTTAGTAGCATAGTTAGGAAAATGTTGTTTTCCTTTATTTGTAAAAAAAGCAATTTAATTTTTACAACTATTTTATCTCCTTGTAAGATACCATTTCTTTAGTAGCCCTTCTGCAAATCAATTTTCCCAACGCCTTCCGTTCTTTTATAGGAAACACAACATAAATTTATTAGTCTGTCATTTCAAGATTACAGTTATAGATTTCTAGTCTCCTATGGTTAGTTCTATCATATGGCGCAAGAACTAACATTGCTTATTAGATATATGATTTACAACTATTTTATCCCCTTGTAAGAAAGGAGCGCAAGAGTAATTTTTCTCATACCATTTCTCTAGTATTGCCCTTCTGCAAATCAATTTTCCAAACGCCTTCCATTCTTTTATAGGAAACACAACATAGATTTATTAGACTGTCATTTCAAGATTACAGTTATAGATTTCTAGTCTCCTATGGTTAGTTCTATCAAATGGTGCAAGAACTAACATACTTATTAGATAAATGATCCGAGACAAATAGTGCAACTTGGTCTCTGTGAAGACATTACCCTACAGCTTAGGATGCTGAATTTTTAGTCCTACAGGTTACACATCCAAATGCAGAAAATCTAAGATATTTTCTTGAACTTTATTACTTTATTTCATGTCTCTTATATCAAATCAGCTGAAAAAACTACACCTCTCTTTGCATTTCCTATGTTGATAAACATATTGAGAATTAATCCAAATTCTTCTCTAATGTCACTATATATGCATAATTCCTCAAATTAAATTACGATATTGCAACAAAAAAAAGTATCCACTTGGTAAACAATTTATTCTCACAATTGTGCAACATATTCTAGTAATTCTTAGTCCAGTCCAGTGCATGATAGGTGTGTCACCTAACTCTTTTAAGTTTCATTGAACACTGTGTCAAAATTTCATAGCAACTCTTTCAAACATCATTTTATTCTCAAAAGGTGAAATCCATCACCCTGCTAGCTCCTCTTACTTCCCACACTATTGGGAGGGAGTAAATCACGAAACCGAAGCTAGCCATCACATGAGAGGGTAATTTCTCAATCTTTGCCGGGATTCGACCCTTGCTCAATTCTGCAAACCTGCCATGTGATGACCAACTCGACTATGTCCGGGGGTTCTCAAACATCATTTTAGCAAATTGCATTAGTGGTTCATCATGTCATATCAATCGAGTAGGCTTCTATATTAGTTAATCAGCCAAGGAATGATTCTAAATCTAAGTTACTTTTAAAACTAGAAGTTTCTCTAATATATTTTGGATGCCCTCTTAACTCACTCCTTTTTTTTCATGTCTATTATGTTGATTCATACTTATAATGTGTAAGCAATTAATTTAAATTTTTCCTAAAAATAGGGTGTAAGTGTCATCCTGGAAGCTCCAATTTATAGACATTTCCCAATCTTCACTAATATCTTGAAGGGACCATCAGCTCTAGGTCTTAGTTTTAACTTCCTTTTTGCTTGGAAACCTTTTGTTCCTCAAATGAAATCATAATAAGTTCAGGAAATTGAACTTGCGTTTTGTGTATTTTTTTCTGCTTGTCGCAAACTTTTTTCTTCTCCATGATCTGAACATGAATGTCCGCCAGAGTGTTTCTTTGCCTTCTAGGTTCTTGATTTACTGTCAAAAAACAATTATATCGCTCAAGAAGTGGAGTCAAATTAAAATGGGTAATAGGATTCAAATAATATGCTATCCTAAATAGAGTCCGCCCAGTAGTGAAATGAGTACTCATAGGTCAAGTAATTTCAACATGTCCAAGTAGCCCATCCCAGTTCAAAGAAACCTTGTTCAACAATATCTAAAGTAGTATCGTTGAGTCCAATTAACTACCTCAGGTTAGCCAACAAATTGGAGGTGGCATATTGTACTGAACAAGAGCCTAATTCCTAGCTTTCTCCATAAGGTTTTCCAAAAATAGCTAAGGAAACTTACATCTCGATCTCAAACAATATTTAGGTATCCCATGTAACCTAATAATCTTGTCGACAAATAAATTGGCAACATGAGAAATATTACCCATCTTATGTCATGAAACAAAGTGAGCCATTTAGTGGTCCCATGCCCTCGGGGAAAAGCTTCTCCCACCCCCTAGCCACTTGGCAGTCAGCTATAAGCTGACCCTGTGATTTACCTCCCTTCACATAACCTAAGACGGGTTGTGAGAGACCCTTGAGCATAATCATCTTTTGCTACAATCAAATCAACAACTGAAATTCTATAGAGAAACAGTAACAAACATAGGATCAAACCATACGTTAATAGGATCCTATCCCAATTTAGATTCTACTTGGGATTTCAATTGTTTATGTCAATTTTAATCATAACATCCTTAAATCTGGATTGCAACCTTGACTACCATGGGTCTAGGCCAATCTTGGTTGGTATCGGTCCTCTCTCCATATACCTTGATCCCAGTGATCTGATTCTTGAAAGAAATAGAACATTTTAGGTTTTCATACAATTTTTCCCATCATAGCACATCAAATTCTTTCTGAAGATGCTCTGTATGTTCAACTTTACTTAATTCTGGATGCACACTAAGATATCATCAAACTACAAAATGATAAAATTGCTAAGGAACCTTTTCAAGAAATGATTCATTAGCCTCATAATAGATTAGAAGCATCAGAAAAAACCAAAAGGTTTTACCATCCTTTATAAAGGTCACATTTTGTTTTGAAAATACCTTCCATTCATCTCCCTCCATGTGGATCTGAGGATAACACTCTTTATATCTATCATTCTATCTTGGAGAAAATTTTGGCACCTTGTAGCTGCTCATCACGAAGGAAATTCAGCCTTGGAATAGGATATTAATACTTTTAACGTTACTGAGTTGATAGCTCAGTTAGTCTACCATGCACATAGATCTTTTTCTGAAACGAAGGAAAAGCACTAAATATGGACTCATCAAGTAACAAATATCTACAATAAGCTCATCTACTTGCCTTTGGAGTTCTCCTACCTAGTCTTAGATTGTATCTATAAGTTGATATATATGAAAGGTAGCAACTAGAATAAAATCAATTTGGTGTTCTATTCCCCCTTATAACAGGTAGTTGAGGTGGCAACTCTTTAAGGAAAATATGCCCAAAAGTATTGACAGATATGGCTTGGAGAAGATAGAGCAGTTCATATTCAAGTCTCTTTCAATCACTAGCAAAGCAAACACTGATTCCTGAAACAAAGACCTTTAAATCAGTGCCTTGCTCCAGAAAAGGCCATTCTTAATTTCTCCATTGGACTAACTTCTGTCAATTTGATGTGAGCTAAGAGGAGCCAAAGTTGTGTTCTTGCCATCCTTTGAGAAAGAATAAATGTCCTTGAAACCACCTACAAGATTTCATTACTGTGCTTACTTATTTTATAAATTCATTACTTCTACCTCTTGTGTAAACATGATAACGAAATACAACTTTGAGAATATAGATTACCTTGATTCAAAATAGAACAGCGTGAGGATGAGCTTAAAGCCCTAAGGACTAATGTAGACAATCTAGAGCAATTAAAGGACATATTACCAAGCAACTAAAAGATATAGTAGTAGAAAAAATATTAGATTATTCAAGAAACACTCACATATCTCACCTAAATATAATATGCATTATGATGATTGATCATACCTACAAAAGGAAGAACATTTTACTGTCCTCTCTGTGTGCAGATCCTTTGTTGACAATAAAGGGAGGACTTCTATGTCTAGAAGCAGACCGTTGTATGGCTCCAAGATCTAATAGCTGTTTGATGTGCATTGCACATTCTTCAGCTTCCCAGTTTGTGTATCTAAGATCTTGCACCTTGATTGTAAGACCGGTCTTTATGATTTTTAACTCACAGTACATCTTATCTTTTTCCCCATATTTTGTAGGATTTTCCCCTATGATTTCTAATTTTTCCAACCTAGAAATTATAGTGTCTAAGTCTTGTGTTCTGACTAGATTAAGTAAATAAGTAGGATTAACCAGATTAGTTGGTATCCCGTTATCCTGTTCTAAGTCATAGTCTAACTCATCATTTATTATTGTTGGGCTAGTACAACCAAGTGAAATTAATTTCCCAACTTACAGTGACATGTTTTTGCTGAGGAAGTACAATGCACTTTTCTACGTTTGACGTAGAAGGTAAATCAGAGACCGGTAAGTTTGCAAATGATTGGGCATCACCACGCTTACCAATGCTAACTTCTGTGGGATATTCAGAAAGTATGGAGGCTATGATAGGTGTGGATAAGAACACTGCATAGTCCTTTGTGAGAAATAAAGAACAGTCAGGGGAGGACAAGGAAGTTAAGTCCCAAAATAAGATGAATATGTTTATGGGGGAGAGGTCTAACCCATAACTGAGAAAGTGGAGCACTAAACTTACCACAGTAGAAGAAAAATAAGTGTACGTTTGTAACATACCTATTACAAATAAGTTTCTGATATCAAATTAAGTGCTAACCTATGGGGTATTGGTTTACTTAATCATATTGGCCGGTAAACAAGTTAAAAGTGTGGCTCCGTCAATAGTGGAATTAGTGGCCCTGCTATCAAGGAAAGCATGTAGTGTGAGTTTATGTCCTTGGATATTTAAAAGACATTGAACCTAACGTCGATTGATCGTCCAGTATTACATATACTGTGGTTTTTTATGAAAACCAATTAAGTATCCTCTGTGTTATATAGAATTAGAAGACCTATGCCTCAAACAACTATTTGATATAGTAATCCCTGAAGTACATACCATCTCCAAGAGTACTTGCAATACATTCGGGTGGGACTATTCAGATGACCCAAACAAGAACCTAAAAAAACAGACAAATATATTGTAATGGGTCAATTAATTATCCCTTTCAGTTGCAAAGAGATATTTCACCCCTACACAAACAATAAAAAATGGGGCGTCCTTCCCATGGATGTTACCTATGTCTTCATTAGTAGGTCTATGACTTGTCTATAACTCACTAAATATTTATATTCTTAGGTACAATAGACAAAACACCATCTTATACAACAAGATAGACAAATCAAAGCCTAAACTCTAAACAAAGACAACTCAGCCTAACTCTATGACTTGTCTGTAGAAGGATTTGGAGTGATGTTAGTTTTAATAGCCGGAGACATTAAGTTATCTAATGTGTTACCATCACTATGAGCTATTCAATATAAGATGATCTACTCCTTAATTCACAATTATCAAATCTTCCAAACTACCACATAAATTCCAAGAATGCACTCATTTGAACAAGCTAAAGATCCCTTAAAGGAAAGCATTATCAAGGATAGCATAAACCTTTCTGCAACCCATATATTATTGATGCCTAAGAATGTTAGCACTTGAAGAATATGCCAAGAATCCCCAAAAATATTTTGACTAAAACATTATTTAATCATACTTCTTTAGACCATGAAAGATTATTATACAAGAATACTCTTCGCTTGAATATGAAGGGAAGCCTTGGTGCAACGGTAAAATTGTTGTCGTACAACATAAAGGTCACGGCTCGAGCCTTGGAACCAATCTCTTACAAAGTAGGGTAAGGCTGCATACAATAGACCCTTCCCCGAAATCCGCATTGGTGGGAGTTTTATACACCGGGCTGCCCTTTTACTCTTAGCTTGAACATGAATAGTTGATGCATTGGAAGGAAATTGATCCCTCATTTTGTTTTCTTGAAGAAAGGAAACAAAGAGATAAATTTTTTCAGCCATTTCTGTTTCCTTGGACGGGAGGAAAGAAAGGAACTTTATTTTGTGAAATTGATGTTTTATAACCTAAAAAATACAAAAAATCAGTTTGAAAATTCAAAATTGATTTATTTTGTTAAAACTGTTGGCATTTTAGACATAATAGGAGATTTTCACTCAATCTGGGCAGAAACTATTTTTTGCCAAAGCTGAAGAAATTGTTTCCTCACTTCATTTTTCCCACCATTTCCATTCAAGGTAATAGAGGGAAAGGGAGGGTTGGGAACTCTTTCCTTAGAATGCTTTCTTTCCCGAGTCTTTGCAGCAAAGGAAATAGATAGTCAAAGTGTACCTTTAAGATGAAAAAGGATCATTATGCTAGTACACGCAATTATTTTTAACTAAATGGTCCGTTGCTCATTAGTCTACATGTCTCAGTGTACATGATGAACAGATAATAACAAAAAAGAAGCATAATCTAGACATCCCCTACAAGAGCACGGGAATCAAAAACAAGAGAGGAATTTGATTAATGATTTCCAGATTGATCTCAAAAAGGAAGTCACAAACCAACTTGATAAAAGTATCCCTGATGAGAATAAACCTTGCTGAAGTGATATTTTTACTAATTTTTGGCAGCTCATATTCATGTTTGTTTTACTTTAAACTTTAAGACATCAATATTTACTTTACCTGCACAAACTAATGAATGTGAAACTTGAAAGCCATTGTGTTGATCATAAAGTTCAGGTATACAGCATAAAGTTTCTCAGAAACATGAAGTTCAGGTATACAGCTTTGATCTAAAAACTTGGTATGGTATAATATGAAGTTCACCTATAGTCCACCAATCCTTGAAACTTGAAAACCATTGTGTTAATCATGATGTTAAGGTATACAAAAATTATAATATTCCTTTGGAAAGGAATGCTTGATTTAAAAACCTAAAATGATATGAATTTCACAGGTAATTCACAAATTCTTGGAGACAACAACAAAAAGGAAAAACTTGACATAGTAAAACTAAAAACTAGATAATCAGAGCTACATCATTTATCTCAGAGAAACATAGAAGTATCTAATGGTCCAAATATAATCCAGTGGCCCACATAAAGGTCATGTCAGCTCTGGCCTACAGCTAGATTTTGATTAAGAACTCAACCTCATCAAACTCTGTTTTTCCACCAAAACACCACAACCTCAGTATAATCCTCCATGTTCTCTAGTAATCATGTGCAAATATGGACAAAGTATAGTATTTTGAAAAAGTTAATTTCATTTTGTAAGAAATAAATGATAAGAAACAAGCAGAATAGGTAGGGATGGAAATCACTCAAAAACAAGAAAAGGTTAATGAGATAACCGGAAGACGGAAAAACAAGAACACACTGAAAATTAGGTATCTCCTAGATGAGGAAAGGAAAACTGAGGTAGACTTGAAAATTCCTATGATCACTACGTTGATAAGAATGACTTACCTCAGCTGGATTGACAGGAAAATTTGAACAAACCAGAAGAAACGCAACTCCATTAATATAACAAATAAATGTGGATTAAGAAAGAATATCCAATTACCATAACAGTAATACCAATCAAGAAGATAAATCAATATAATTTTCCTCACAGGAAAATACAACTTAGCAACAGCAATCACTGTGCATAAAAAGCTCCAAATATATTTTTTCAACTGAGGACACTGTTCCCTTTCCATTGATCAGAGTCACCGAGTTAGAAGAATGTGGAGCACAAAAAATAAACTTAGATAAGTTACAGTACATTAACATTTATTGATAAATAGAGTCAAAAGTAACCATTCAATAAATAGAGCCAAAAGTAACCATTCAATAAATAGAGGCAACTTAGTGAAGAGGAAAAAAAATAAAGAAAAGGGAACTTCATTATACGGGTTAACTTATATACTTCATCAAAAAGAAGAAGAAGAAGAAAAAATCTCCAGTAACTTCTACAAACCTCAAACTGTTCCAGATTATTATATTCTCCACCTAACAATTTCATCCTCACGGTTCCAAAATCCATTGGTTGCTCTATGACTTCATGATAATCAGGAAGCTATATTATATCAGATACACTATTAGTAACCATTAATGTCAAAGATCATGTATGAACAGAAGAAAATATGAGTAAGCAGATTTGTGAACTTTAGAACCTCTTCTGGATCTACTGGCTCTGAGAAGACACCATAGGTATCTTTCCTGAAGAAAGAATAAAGCACGACGAAATAATAATTCAGAGTAAAACCGGAACAGTAACAAAATGCCATAATTAAGATTACAGGGCAATAGAGATTCCAAGATAGAAAACAGGAGACGCACTTCTGTAACCTATCGAGAATGAACACCAACAACTTTTGGTCGGGCAAAGGCGTCGTGGGCCCCAAAACTGCTTGGCCTCCTGCTATTCGCAACTATTAAATCGATTGTTTTTTCTTTCAATATCTACGATAGATCGCATACCGCTAACCACGAATAAATGCATGAACACCGACCTCGAATCGAGTCGGTCGCTTTCCGGAAAATATCGCTGTCGCCCTGAAGAACAACAAAATAACCAAAATATAAATAATTTTAAGACAATAATCTCAGAAATTAAGAGAACAATTAGAGCCGAAATACAACCACAGGTCATCAGATAATCGCTGGGAGGTAATAAAAGCGCAAATCCACATGGAGGAGAGAAGAGCGAGCAGAAAGAAGACAAAGGCAAGAGCTTTTTTCAATGCAGCGGTCAGAATTTTTTTTTTTTTTTTTTTTTTGACGAAATGAAGAAATCACGGAATTGAGATACGGAAGTCTCTGTACGAAAATTTTCCCCAAAACAGCTGCTTCGATTTCCGAATAAATGATTGGAGAGTTGACCTATTCAAAATTCAACTCTCTCCACCCTCTCTCTCGCCCTCGCTCGTGCGCTCTGGGAGCCCACTGAAGAAGGAAAACAGATCAAAAGAGACCGAAACCCCAGGAGCAAATTCGACCCGACAAAATGCAAAATATTCCCGATCCATAGCCGCTGCTACTGTATCAACCTCCCAAAATCACCTCCATTTATATTTAAATAAGGAAAATCCCTATGTATCAGAGACTGACTTCGAGAAACCCACTACAGTCCACTTCCCAAACCACACTACTCATGAATCAGCACGCTCCAAAATGTAGCAATGCCGACGACATGATCAGAAGTGGGCAGGTCCGAACCTTTTTGTCACGATCTCCATGACTAGTCTTGCTCCGCTTGGGATCGGGGTCTTCGGAGTCAGAGGAGAACCCAGCCGAGAGCGAGGGAAGGTTGAGCACGAATTTAAGCTTCTTCTCCTTGCGCTTGGCGCCGGAGCCGCCGCCTTCCTCCTGCTTCTGCTCCTCGTTCTCGTGCTCATCCTGGTCCCCCTGGGGCAGGGACGGACGAGGGTCTTCCTGCGGGGGATTAGGATTTCGCCGGGTGGCGCGGCGGGAGGAGGATTGAGGGAATTGACGATTGGGGTTAGGGTTGGGGATGGGGTTATTCTGCTGATGCTGTTGCTGGCGGAGGCTTCGTTTCTGGAGATCGAGGAGGGAGGGGCGGCCCTTCTTCTTCTTCTTCTGCTCATGCTTGGCCACGTCGGCGGTGGGACGGCCGCGGTTGCCCATTTCGGCACCTGCCCTGTCTCACTCTCGCCTCTGAAAGCGGAGAGGTGGCGTGGCGTCGCGTGGAGTTCGGATCTTCTGTCCCGCCCAACTCTCTGTCCCGGTGTCCCATTCAAAAAACGACAAAAAACATTCACATGTTT
>JBBPFP011520890.1:0-20030 GCA_037974795.1 Kaempferia galanga
AATATAATAAAGTGGATGGTTTACCCTAAATTTTAGAGAAATTATAGAGAAGCTGATGTGGATGCTCCTACAACTCTCCGTAAAATCCAAGAGCAATTGCAACTACCATATCTAATTTTAAATTTTAGATAGGGCAACAAAAAAAAATCTTTACATCAGCTACCCTATCAATTCCCTATCTACATTTTATAATAATGATTCTCTAAATTTAGTGAAGTAACTTTTACTTTAAAAATAAGATAATATTTCATTTCAATTTCTCTTCGTTCACTCATTCTTTTCAATCTCTCTCCTTCCGTTCATTCCATAAATATAATAAAAAAATAGAAGAGATAAGAGAATAATAAAAAATAAAGATAATAAAAATTTTAGAGTAACTGATGTAGTAGTATGTAATGTAAAGTGATTACCTAAATTTAACAAAGTATATGATTTACATTAAATTTTAGAAAAATATATAAAAACTGATGTGGATGCTCTAAGGCCTTGAGCTGCGGTGTAATTAAGGAGCACAATAAATTTACCTCATGCGTTAGAACCACTAGGATAGTTTCAGATTTATTTTGATGACCTGAATAACTAGATTAGTCAAATTGTAAAACTTGAATAACTAGATTACAAAAAAAAAAAATTGATTAAGATTAAATCAATCAACTTGAATTAGATCTGTCGAATTGATCCACCTCGCTAAACGATTTAAGTAGATCAAATTGAATTTTCATCAACTCATTTAAAAATGAACACAAAGAGAACCTATGTGAGTTGCAAATCAAAGTAGACTGACTCATGACATGGTTGAGTTAGCCCACAATTCAAAAAGAAAAAAGAAATCCAAAACTTAAAAAAAAAAAATTATCAACCCATTTAAAATTGAACAAACCAACCCGCACAAGTTACAAAGACAAACACTCAATTAAAAAAAAAGATGATAAGAATTTTTTCTCCAAAATTTAAAAGTAAAATAAAAAAACTCAATACACTAACCTCCTAAGTCATAATCTACAACTCAAATTTTAAAATTTTAATCTTTTTTATATTTTTTATTTTTAATGAGTTCGTAAATTAGTTCACTCAACCCACAATTCACTTGGGTTGGGAATTTTACAATCCAACCAGACCGCAACATTATTAAGAAACCAAAACAAAATCATACTTTTTATATGTTGAATGCCAATTGAAAGACCCTAGTGATTTCAGCAAGAATTAAATTGAAACTAACATCTACAACCATCTTCAACACTCGTTATTACAATGCATTTGTATCCTTAATACTACTCATCTTCCTCATCAAAAACCAGCTTGAGGTTCCTCTTATGCCCAGCCTTTTGGGATGCAGGAAAAGTGTGCATTTCCTCTTCGGAGTCGTCATAGTTCAGCTCTAGTTCTCTCTCCCGAACCTCACTGCTCGGGTTATTCTTCATCACCACATCATCATCATCTAGAGCAGATGGAATGGTGCCAGTGTCCATTTCATCCTCTAGGTTTTGGTCTATGCTAACTGGATCTTCTAGAGCTTCCTCCAACTGCCTTGGAACTCTGTTTCTGAAGACAATAAGCATTGATTAACTGCAATTATCTTAAACAAATTGTTCTGATTAGTTAAACATATTCATGTAGCTGGCTTGAGTCTTAGCATCAACATTCAGTTTATTTAAGTAATAAATTCAGATCGATGATTGGCTAAATGATGCTAATGTAAAGAAAACGACACCAAAGGTACTTACTTCAGTAAAGTAGCCAGGGTCTCCTCATCAGAATCCTGACTATCTGGTGTTACCCTGTGAAGCAGAGAGACACTTTCATGTGTAGTCTCATTTGTAGACAATTTGCTCTTCTTGTTTAGGCTCCTGAAAGGACAGAATATCAATTGTCGTAATGGACCTACAGATGTTTAAGATATTGAGTGTATCAAATATGTAATCTCGCAAACACTGAATACTTTATAACCTATGACAACAATTACCAGGAAAGCCTGAGTTGCAACTGTATAATTTATTGAATAAGATCATACTTGAATGCTATCATCAACTGAGATTTTGAGGAAGTGACACATTGCCAGAAAATTACATGAAGATATAGACTTTGCTTAATAGTATGGATGCGATAATGTTCATATTGATGGTCACACACAAGGCCACAGATAATAATAGATTTGGTCCAGTGTCAAAACCCTTCTACATGCAGGGACAAAAACATCCAGTATTTCTAAAAAATACAGAAATGAAAGCACCAAATGGGACAAAGAGTACCTTTGTTTTATAGAAAGCAAGGTTTCTTTTTCTTCATCAGAACCATTGTCTTCATCTCTTGCTTGGTATATAGTTTCTGATGAGCCTATCTCTTTAGGAGCAACAAGGCCAAGTTGCTTGAGTTTACGCATAATTTGGATAGCTGAATAGGTCTTATCAGCATCTAAAGCCTCAGCTATCATATGACTGCATTTCTTATGATGCTTAAACCTGCATACAACAAGCAAACATCATGGAAGAATACAATTGAAGATTTCAAGGTAAATTATTAGATTATCATGTTTACCAACTCAAACAGAGACTAGTTCAGAAGTACAGAACGTTAGATTTAAAAACTAATCAATACTACGGAGAATTGGATGAAATAACCATGGTATCAACCTCTCAAAGAGGATTTTGATCTTGAGCTCCTGGTCTTTGCTAAATGTTTGTACTCTTTTTCTTTTGCTTCTGGAATACAAGAAAAATGAATTCAGTGAATGCATTATTAAGTTTTAAAAACTCTGTTGTGATAAGCTCAACAAATCAACAGAATATGCAATTTATTGAAGTTACTAGATTTAAAAACAATTATAACATATGAAAATCATCATCATAGTTAAAATACCAGAATTGGCTAGACTTTAAATTTCTAGCATTGTTAGGTAATACATGAGCAGTATTGTTAGATGACCTTGAAATATGGTTCCATCCAGCAGGAAACAATCATCCACAAGGTTAGATAGAAACTTACAAACCATGGTTTCTGTTCCATACTATGCTACTCAAACTTGGAAACATGTACACACATAGGTATAGATCTAGGTGTCTGCCAACTCATTTTTTTAAGAAAAATTAAACAAAATTAATGGTGTGCTGATATGTTCTCTTTGTGGTACAATGAAAACTCCATGCAAATATGCAGCTATTTTTCATAACAGGATAAGGCAGGTTTAAAGCATGGGCAACTCTAACAATTAGCTGAGAATTGTATTTCTTTGGCATCCAACCATAGTTCCACAAGCCTCATCACAAGGATTATTGATAATCAAAAAGCATATTGCAATGGAAAGACAATGCCACACAATGTAACATGAACACTCGACTACAAAGCATTAATAACTTACAAAGCTGCTCCCTGATAAGATTTTTTCTCCTTAGCTTCTTTGGTGGGATCCTCTCCAACTGTAATAGATGCATTAACACCTGACGATTTTTTCTTTTTCATTGTGTGTAGACCAAGCTGTTTAAGTTTACGGTTGACTTGAACAGGGGTTATATTCCCTTCAGGGTTTAGAGCTTCTGCTATGAGATGACTGCATCTTTTATCTCCCTTATACCTGAATATCAAAATATATCAAATCAAACCTGATATTTTAGAACAGAAAAAACACAACATACCACTTACTTGTCATATAGATTTCTTATAGTATTCTCTTGTTCTTGGTCAATAAACCGTTTGTATGGTTCGGGGACCTTTATGTTCTTCGATCTAGATATTGAGAATTTACAATAATAAATTAAAATATTAAATGGAAAACTGTTTGGAGCAAAAATAAGTAATTGATTTTTCAGTCCTTACTTACCTTCTATCCATTTCTAAATTATCATTTGAGATAGATCTCATGCTTTCCTGTTCACCCATATTTTTCTTAGTTTGGTCAAAACTATTTTCATGCAACTCATCAGATGAATTATCATCCCTGCATAGTGAGTCTCGTAAAATATCAACAAGAGAGATTCATTATGAATATTTGAGATACATTATATAAAAGTACTCTTTTGCTGAATAAAATTAATATACATGGGCCAAAATAAATAATTTCATATAAATACCTCAGATTATTGAAGTCAGATGGCAAGATGAATTCATCATCACCAAGAGAGTCTGCTATGCTTTTGGGCCTTGTATCAGTTCTCAAAAAAGTACCATCATGAGGTTTGTTTGCATCTTTCTGGAGATTTGAAACATTAGCTAAAAGAGCATCTGCAGAAATGCAGTGGCATTCTCTACGTGTCTTCCAGAAGAGTATTTCAACAAAAGACAATGGTCGATCTTTCATTAACTTAAGCATTTTTCTTATAAATTTTCTAATAAAATTTACAATATTACTGTGTTTCTTGGATTCTGTTGATTCTTGGTCAGCTAGTATATCATAGAACACCCTCAAGATTGATAACTGCAGAATGAAGCAGATTACTCACATCAAACAAACAAGCCAATAACGTCAGGGTAATACATGTGTTAAATCCGAAAATACCTGGTAGAGCATTGGGGAAATGTCTAAATCATCACATATTCGCCGTAGCATGCATATGATGTAGTGATTTGTACCAGCAGAGTTGCTTTTATAGTACTTCAGCAACCAGCATAAATTGCTAATAACACAGTTGTTCACAAAAGTAGCAACTAATTTGGTTATATTAAAGTCAACTTCATTGGTGTCAGGCAAATGATCATCACTAGAAGAATCTACTGGTTCATGGGCAAGCTCAACGACATCGGCATTTTCAATCTCACCAACTAAAGGAACCATGCCATCTCCAATGCCTCTCTTGTTTATGGCAACATCTGCAGCTTGATCAGAGAGTGGCATAACTTCTTGGTCAATGTCTTGATCAATATCACTGAACTTGGTCGATCGCTTGTTTATCAAGGAATTAGGTTCTACAAATGTTTCAGAACTATGTCCTCCTCCAGTTTCATCAGCTTGATCAACATCATTTTTCAGATTTATGTGCTCCCTACCGCTAGCAGCCTCATTATTTCCAGTGCCTTTTGGTTTCTCCTTCCTTCTTCCTTTCCTTGATTTTCTAGCAACCTAAAGTTTAGATAGGAACAAAAATAATATAGAAAGTCATTTACCAGTGCAAGGTTATGAATCTTAGGTTACTTATATAGAGGAAATGTGAATTATATTTTAGAGTTAGAAAAGTTGAATCTATTAGAAGAAAGTGTGAGGGGTAGAGTAAGATCTAAAAAAATATCCATCAATACAATAATAAATAAATTTGCATACTAATTACTGGTCTTGTCTTGCATAAAACTCAATAAAAAGAAAAGATTCATGCAGTCACACTAAATAGTTGGGACACAGATGACTATGCAATCCTACTCATCTTGTGATGTTAGACTATGTATGCAATTTTAAATTCAGGGTTTAGATTATAAGTGGAACATGCAAGACCATATTGTGCACAAGGAATAGTTGAAATGACTACAAGCAAAATCAGAATCTCTGGAGCTTTAGCTATTGTTAGACAATACCCTCAGTGCACCACGGTCTTGAAGTTTTTCCATAAGTCGTAACATTACGTGTATCACTTCCAACAGATCTGCAAGATCACTGAAAGAGAAACAGTGTATCAATAATAGTAATATAGCATGATAAATAAATAAAGCTTAGGACAAAATATAAGCAATAACCAAAGTTTTAGTGCACAGAAAGTCACTTAAACAAAATAAAAAAACATGTGTTAATGGTGACTTTGTAATTGGAAATTATTAGGTTTAGATTTTATTTAATTCTCACTTGAATGTGTAATGAAAGAGATATGAGGGATAAAATCGACCATGCAAAAGAATCATTGGATGATTATGCCACCAAATATTCAAGCTCCTCAAGAACAATGAAAATTCATCAGGTATAACTTCAACCCAGGTGCTTAAAGGAGTTCTCATACCAATCAATTCCATTCCTCTCATCAATCCATCCGTTGCACTCAAAGCTAGATCTCTAACTTGATCATTTCTTAATAATGATTTACTTCAAGTTACCTTAATTTGTTTGACCCTTAACCATTATTGGTATTAAATAAATCATTGATTCAGATGAACTAAATTTTCTAATTTGGTAATTGGACCCAAGAAACAACTTGTGTTTTACATTTGAATCTAAATTAAAGTTAATATGTTTGTCTTCGTTCAAAGAAAGTGTGAAATTCTTATATTCTTTTCGCTGTAAAATATTTTCACTCTCAAAAACTCACTTTCATAAAAAGTAGTCTTGCAACAATAATGACAACTAGTAGAATGGAGAGAAACAAAATTAGAATTCATAGTTATGCAACAGTGCAAACAGTACAAGATGGTTACAGTTCTTATGGATAAATAGACTAACGTGTGCCTTATGCACCAACCAAAAATAGACCCAACTCCTAAATAACTGGAAGCGAGTACCATGTTTGAAGAATTAATCATGCATATGAATATGGATAATAAAGTAGCAAATGCTTCAGGAGAAACTAAACATAAAATTACTGACAGCTAATACTTGTAGCTAACACTTTGCATTGCAAAATATAACAATTCTAGTAAAGCATTTAATTTTCAATAATTAATCTAAGTTCTCAAATACATCATGAATATAATGCTTAAAAAGAGGCATATAAGGACTAAAATTGCCAGAATCATATAGCACTATTATTTCTATGGCATGAACCTTCTGGGTTGCTTATGTGAGTTGAAGGATTTGAACATGTTCAACAGAAAATGAGTCAGCCCTTCGTCCGTCTGATCATAAAACAACTTATATAACAGAACACGAGTGACTTGTGTTTCTTTTGAACCTTCAAACGATACTTTTAGCACCAAATCTAGCATGCGAATCTGCATATCAAGAAAACAATTTAAACAGAAAATTGCATAATAAAAACGTGAATTAAAACAAACAGAAATTTTAATTCCATCTGATTTCTTAAGGAAAACATCAATATAGTTCATTTGGTAAAATATGTTAAGCTTCAGGAAAACTAAAACTAATTATAATTTTTAAGTTGATTTAACAAATAAATGATTGAACTAACTGTAAGACATTCTTTGACATTTGTGCTGTTGCCTATTCACTAAAGGAATTATGAAATGTATTTGAAAACTCTAGGGGATAAATTAATATTTTGTAAAATATGGGAGGTGAAGTAAGATTTTATACACTTTGGGGGCACAGTGAAATTTATTTGACAATTTTCCAGATTTTCTTCATTTTAATAATTCCCAACAGATATATACAAATTTGATGTAGCATTGGTCAATTAGCATGATTTTTTTCTTTTTGAAAATAAACCTATCTAGCAATATTGAGATGACATATAGCAAAGTAAAGATTATCAATCATACTCAATGTAAATTCTCTCAATGGATAAGAAATCATAGATTGCTTAAAAGTTAAAGCCTAATAACCTATCCTAAATAAATAGAACTCATGGCTTGTTGTATTGATTATGAACTTAGATACATTTGCCAATTGTCATAATGGTGAAAAATACAATCTCCGGTGTTTTCTTGCACTTAGAGTGAATATTTTGAGACGAGATATTTAAATGCAAAGCAGATACTAGCAAAACATTTTGTGATAAATAACCCTACTGTAGAATGAGAAATACAACATGCTGACATAAATTTATTTACTGAAACTGACCATACTCTTAAACAGGGAGCCAATAGTTGACAAGGATTTGTAATCATTAGTTTGCTTCAAGGAATCAAAAGTCTCAAGCCATTTGGATATGACAAAGTTGAGCATAGCTTCATTCATTGTTGCTGCAACTGGTTCACAAACCTCCCCATGGAATGTTGTTTTATCACCACACAAATTGTCACATGAAAGATCAGAAAGGGGTTCCTCCATATTAGATTCCTGAAGAAAAGACATCACTTCATTTTTACAAACAAACATAAGACCTGAGCACCTGCTGCATGATTGATTTATATTACTTAAGTAAACATGATGCCTTAAGGAGATGTAGAAACATGTAGTAACTAGTTGGTTTAAAAAAAAAGCTAGCAAGCTAGGCACTTGAAGGTGGTAGGGACTGTCACAGCTGTGCAATTGAAGCAAGGAGTTCAAATTCTAAAAAATAATAGAATAGAAGGTTTCTCTTCATTTATGTAAATAGAACCATGTTACAATGATGATTGAAATCCTACTTAAGAGTAACAATCATTTATTATCAAACATGAGAAAGAATCAACTGTATGAGATGTGTTAAACCTTTTGCCATGTGAACTTCTGTAGTAGATTACACGGTGAAACAATAACTAAAATGTTGATTCGAAGAAAACGTAATTTTCCGAAAATTCTAAGAAATACTTCCACAACTTATGATTCACGTTTGTCCCCAATTATTTGGTTGGCTACGTGAATCTCACATCTATATTGCTAGTTGTTGAAAGCCCATTACATCACTTACACTTGACAAATGACAACCTAGCCTTATAAAAATATGATTTAAAATTCATATTCATAACAATTTTAGCACTAGTTACCCAAGCTCAACCGTTTTCATCTAACCTTGAGACTGAGCATTAATAGGCATTTGGTTCATGAAATTGATTGAAAAGGAATAAGTAACTATTCTTAGGGAATGGAATCGACAAGAAGAGATTAGGCATACTTATTCCTTAGTTTGGTTCATGGAATGAAATATAGATACTTCATCTAAATTTCGATATTTGATTTGCAGGAATGTTCCTAGATTGTCCAACCCACTTGAATTGTCCAATTAGAACAACCCATCTAATTGTAAGACCAAGAATCATCTGCAAGAGAGGATCTTTGCTTTAGGAATAGGAAGTTCATATGTCTCTGATTATTTTTGTATCTTCTCAATTATATATTTGATCAAAATTTGACTATTTGGTTTTGTCCTATTGTTAGGAGTCTAAATTTCTTGAGCAAAATTGACTAAGTTCAAATTTATCCCCAACAAATATAATGCATCAACAAATATACACTGCATTGTATAAAAAAATTTGATAATAAGGACTTTCATCTGAATTTTTCTCACCTTTGATATTAGGATTTTTTGGTGCTGAAATGCCAAAACAAATTTAGTAACTCGAAAAAACATCATAATCTCAGCTTTTTGAATAGACAGCGACTCCTTTGTAATATCAGCATAAATGGATTGCATCAAAACTGGGGGATAAAGCATTTATATGGCAAAAAAAGGTAAACAAAAAGCTTGAGAGTTAGTATCAAGAAAATGCAAGGAACTAAATATCTTTACGATGAGATTTACCATTATAGCCTCCTGACAAAAACTGGTTCAAGAATTCCTTTAGTAGTTCCAGAATATTTTTCTTTCCAGGATGCAAATTGTCATGGTCCCAAGCAATCCTCTTCAATGGACCCCGTTGAACATTGTGAAATTTTATCATGCCATTTCCCGAGACAGAGGTTGGGTGCCGTTTGAGTACAGTTTTAGAGCCATCCTATCATCAAAATATCACTCATATATTAAGCAGCCATCAATTATACATATAATAATTTCCTCACAGCATTTGCATAAGGTTAGAGAGCATACCACACCAAGGAGAGTAAATGTT
This sequence comes from Kaempferia galanga, assembly GCA_037974795.1. Taxonomy (NCBI): domain Eukaryota; kingdom Viridiplantae; phylum Streptophyta; class Magnoliopsida; order Zingiberales; family Zingiberaceae; genus Kaempferia; species Kaempferia galanga. The sequence continues at coordinate 9,556 of JBBPFP011520890.1, forward strand.
CCACTGAACTGTGAATGGCGTTCAACATTCCTTAGATGGATGGTTCTTCTCTTCTCCTTTTCTTCTTCCATAATACATCTGAGAGAATCTATAGTAGTTGAAATGTCCTCATTTACCTGCACATATGATTTTAAAGTGATATTACATGTTCAACAAAAATATATAGAAGATTCTTTGTTTATATTTGAGACATCAACCCGTAACACTGGGTCAGTTTATCCCTTTTACTACTTATGGGAAGCCTTTTAATTAATTAAAGCCAAGAATTTGAGGCGTTAAAGTATATGACTTCAAAATCAAACCCAGCTTTTTTCTTGCAATATCATGTGTGTGTGTGTGTGTGTCATGGTGTTTGCAGACTCCCAGTTACTAACAAAATAATATTAACAGAAAAAGAATGTCAAAAGAATAAAAGACTTTGCAGCCCTTTAGACAGACAAAGCAAGTTTGTTTATGAAAATCAAAGTTGATGGAACTTAATATGCAGTAAACAATGATTGACAAGCTTCTTCAACCAACAAGAGGACCCAGATGAAGAAAAGAAAACATTGCTAAAAGGTACATATTGTGTATAAAAGTAAGCAAAAGACAATAAACCTTATTGGCCTGTTTAGAAACTCTAGCTATGAGCTCTGGGTCCTGTCCCAGAAAAATGCAGTTGAAAATTTCCAACAAAAGAAAATTGTCTTGCTGAAAATAACCAGAAGAGTCATCAACATGCTGAGTTAGTACTATAATCAAGTCCATAACATTTTCTTCAAACATGAGCTCCAACAATCTATCAGACAAACAGAAACACTGAGTAGCTAATCCAGCTGACTTTTGTTGCTGTGTGATATCATGGATGGCAAGGATGTTTCGGAACAATGTAAGCACCAGCTGAACCAACTTCCAGTCATCTTCAGCAAATGTGTTGCTGGATGAAATGTTAAACATGAAAGCTCAATCAGTAATTTTGGCATTGTACCAGGAAATGGTACAGGAAGAAGACCAAAACATGAAACAAAATACTGTATAAATTGATTTATGTCAATGTTTGTCAAAAGGCAATCTAACCTAATGATGTTTATTCTAATTCTTGACAGATAAAGTTTGCAAGTGTCAACTAGAAAATTTGCTAGCAATTTACGATTCATTGTTCACCATAATGAGTTCAAACAGGCCCATCAAGGTAGTCGTGGTAATATGCTTCATGAAAAAGAATCAACCTGAGCCAAATCTTTCAAGTGAGCTGAAAACACGCCAAGCTAAAATCCACCAGATTTTTAAGAAGAAATAAACTAAACCCAATCAAGTCTGAGTCTAGCATCCCCTTTTTAGGTTCTTCGTACTTGATTGAGTCGGTCAAGTTGAATGATACATTTTTTTATATTTGAGTCAAGAATCAAGCCCAACGAGAGTGCTTAAGTTGAATTAGGTTGGATTAGCTCTACTTTTTATTTTAAAACTTGTAGTATTATTAAAATCCTACCATGAGACGTCAAACTATTATAGTGATCACTTCCAAACTAAATTCTTCTTCATATGTGAGAATTTTCTCTAATTATCATGATAGGGCGGCCATATCATAATATATAAGATGAAAGAGACTTCCCCTTGGAGCCAGCAGTACATACCATAACTGGACATGACCCAAAACATATAAGAAACAAAATTTGTAAGTGATACAACACAATCTGAATATATAAATGGAGGACACAATTTTACCCATTTTCAAAGCAATCTAATTTTTTAAAAAATTCTAACAGCCTTTTATGTTACATAATTTAATTCTTTAGAGAACTTAATTAATCTTACATTTTACAAAAATAAATTGAAATTATATTAATTTATTATTATTTGATATAATTTCATATTGCCCTGAATGATATGACCCATTTATGAATCATCATTGAAATCTATGAGAAAAAGAGAGGGGAAGTTTTAGTTGGCAAAAATATAATTCTCTTGCTAGTGGATGTAAAAAAACAAAGGACAGGGTGTACAAAGCTTGCACCAATGCAAGATTCCAGTGAAGGGTCGAACCACGTTGAGTCTAATATACACAATCTTACCTGCATTGCAAGAACCCATTTCTGTGACTCGAACCTATGACCACATGGTCACATGACAACAATGTTAACATTGCTAGTGGATGCAAATGATTTGAAAATTAAACCCACAGTTGACCTAGATGTTAGAAACTCCATTATGTAGTAGAAATTAATTAAATTATACGCTCCATTGTGTTAGAAACTCCATAGATGAGTAGTAGTGCATTAGACCGGCTCTACCTATTGAATAGTCAAATCCATTGTTCAGCCAGTAAAATTACATTGATCAGCTAGAAGCTCTAACAGCTCACCAAATTGAATCAGCCAATCCAATGTGATTTTTAAAACATTCAGGCTTGATCTAGTCAAGCTTGGACAACATGCATAATGACCAGTTCATTGTCATGGCTAACATCTTCGGGACCATGAGTATTTGAGGGCAGAATGGTGAGTGTACTCTTAAGATTTTATCCTATCCATCCACATTACTAACCTCTATTAATCACCTGAAGGACTCCACATTAAATAATTGTATTAAAGGAGTTTGTGTCTGTTCTCTCCAATTTGTTCTTCAGTCCTATTATGGTAGAGACAAAGTTCTCCATTAGTCAATTAGTGTTTGCATGTAGTTTGACTAGTGTTTGCATTCATGTAGCCTTGTGCATTTTCTATTCCATCCTTCCAAGTAAGCAACAAGAGGAAAAATCTTTCATCTTTTCACTTTAACTTTTCCATCCCTCCATCCCTCCTCTTCTGTCTCTTCATTTTTTCATTCCTCCAGTTAAATATAATTAAGTTTTGCAAGTAAAACACGCTACTTAAAGAGAACCTCGAACAAAGGAAGATTGAGCTAATCATACCAAAAGTTCTGAAACAAGTCTCACAAGCCAAAAAAGAGTACACAAGAAATGACACTACACAAATTGCTACCCCCGCTCCCTGCATTCCAAATATCATTGTTTTCAGGAAAACCCATTTACTACACTAATTTATCTATCCATTGTAGTAACGTTGCAAATAAATTGACAATATAGTGATAACCTTTTCGTGTATGGTAAATTTTTGGACTTCTAAACTTGTTTATTACCATTAACTTGATAAGATGAGTATGAATTTCTAACAAATATGTACTACTAGTCTACCACGCTACAACATACCAATTGATCCAATGTAGTTGCCTAGACAGTTGTCTTCAAACAATAGCTATCACCGAAGAAAAGAAAGGGGGAGAAAACAAGCAGAGGAATATAACATTCAGCGTTAGAGTTATTAAGAATGTTAAGATGGAGCTGTTATTAACTCACTGCTCTAAGTGGTCCAATGGATCTTCAAGAAGAGACACGATGACTGCAATGGTGATAGAACGTGTCAATGAAGCTTTCAGATCCCACAGATACTCTATCTGCTGCGCAACATTATCTGAAGAATGGTCTACTGGCATTGTCATAAATACCAATATCTTGACTGCGCAGCAAAAAGTCACATTCAGGCCATAAACTGAACAAAGATTAAACTTAAACAGCACCCAAAAAATAAAGGCTTGAAACTTGGTGAAACAGAAAGTTACCAGCACTGATTAACAAATTCCTGTCGCTCTGGTAATGTTCAATTAGAGGGATCAGATCACGAGACACTATATTCCACTTGCATATCTGTTTGAACACGTCTCGCCGCTGCGGGTTATCACGCCTCAAGAATCGCTGCAAATCCTTCAAACTATCTGCCGAAAGCGTCCATCTTGTCAAATAGAAGGAAATACCTAATCCGAGAAGCAAAGGACCTCGGTTGAGAAATCCTACCTAAACAGTATTCGCCTTTTGTGTAACCGACTAGGGCGCCATTCTCGTCCTCCTCGGGGCACCCGATCCCAGCGCAGATGATCGAGAGCCCTTCCGTGTCCATCTCGAGCTCTTCTTGGCAGAATCCGGGCTCGTTAGCAGCGCCCCGAACTGGGGATCGATTTGGAATTGAAGATCGGACTTCGGAGGAGTAGGAGAAGCGGAAAGACGAGACGAGGAGATAGAGAAGTAGTTAAAGAGATGTCATGGAGGAAGGAAGAGTAGCGGACGCGGCGGCGGCGGGGTGAGGAGACGAAATTTTCCCGCCACAGTACGTTTCGCGCGCGAAATAAGAGAAAACCGAGTCAGGTTACGACGCAAAGCACGATGCAAAAATGGAGCCAAACAATAAGCCTTCGGTCGCAGTCAGGTCGAGGCCTCTAGCAGTGAATGACTCGTGAGTTAAGTGGTTCCTCAGTTGTAAAAACACCTACCCGCAGAAGAAAAATCCATGCGGACATGTCAAACAGTAGAACAGGAAAAAGAGGAGAGAACCAATTTCAACAATATATTTCTTTATTTTTTTCAGTGATTTATCAGTATCATTCTCTGTTTTTAGTTGCAACATGTCTCATTGTTCCACCACAATGAGTATGGATATCTTAAAGTCAAAGCCCAAGGCTTGAATTTATGTCATTTTTGCAAAGTCAAGAGTAAACAAAAATAGTATGATTTCAACACCACCACAAGAACCCTGAAAACTAGTTCCGAAGCCGCAGTAGCAGTCTGCAAAGGTAGCATAAAATTTACAATAGAGCCTTATAATTTTACAACAACAGCATGTTCGACCATTGCTTGACGACAACTGACACGGTTTACCAATCCATCTTCCCTAATTTTGTTGCAAAGGATTGTTCATAAACCAATCGCAACTTAAAAAACACAAACAAAACGAGACGAGAGAGAGCAAACTCGAAAAGTAGGGGGAGCTGATCACAGATAGGTTGCATTACCAATGTTACTGCCAAACTCTGAACTTCTTTTGAGCATTGCCACTAAACTTGCTCCGCGCACTCTGCCTTCTGGAAAAGAAATTCCATGCTCGAACTCAGATGCTAGATAATGTCCTGTTTTCTTTGGATCGAAATTGGTGCACTTTACAGAATCATCGTCGCTGTTCTCGAGCTTCGTTGTCTCCGGTTTTCTGGGTGTCGGGCATGGGACAGTAATTGGCCCGAGCATAACACCGCCATGAACACAGTGGTCCTGTACCAGCGCACTGTGAGCGGTACAGAGACCAATTTTACCTCTGGCAAGCTTATCGCAGCGTGGCTCGCCGACACCAAAGCTCGAGCCAGGTTGACCCCACGAACATCGTCTACCTCCTCCGTGGGATTTACAGAAGTCGGTACTTCCTTGAGCACTTTTATTGCATCCTTTAAAATTGCAGCGTTTTCCACCGCCATGGCCGACACAGAAACTAGTCCGCCCTCTGGCACTTCTAGGGCACCCAGGGATAGCACACCTCTTTCCACCGCCATGAGCTACACAGAATGGAGTGCCCCCGTGAACGCTCTTTGGACACACACCGCCACCCTGATACGAACAGCGCTTACCGCCACCATGTCCCTTGCAAAAGGAAGTGCTCCCCTCAGCGCCTTTTGTACATTCTGGAAATATACACCTCTTTCCGCCACCATGTGCTTTACAGAATAGTGTGCTACCTTGAGCACCTTTTGTACAATCCTTGGCGTGGCATCGCCGTCCACCGCCATGGGCAATGCAGAGGCCTGAGGAACCTTCTGCACTCTTTGTGCAACTCTCCCGCTGGCACCTTTTGCCGCCGCCATGCCTGATGCATAAACCAGATTTTCCTCTTGCAGCACGAGTGCAACTTGGATGGTTACATCGGCGACCGCCACCGTGAGCAATGCAGTAATCTGTTCGACCTTCAGCACTTCTCGTGCAGCCAAGATGTTGGCATCGACGGCCGCCTCCGTGTGCTTTGCAATACATTGTCTTGCCCTCTGCTCCCTTTTGGCAGCCAAGTCGCTGGCATCTCTGCCCCCCACCATGAGCTATGCACAAACCAGAAGCACCTCTTGCGCCTTTGGTACACCCTTCGAACTTGCAGATATTTATTCTATTCTTGCGTTTCTGTAAATTAGAAGCCCCAGAAGTACAGGAAACTGGTTTGTTCAATGCCTGCATCGTGGTTGATTTCCCATTCAGAACAATTGACGTTGAATCGGCTTGAGCACTCTCTTTCTTTTCAGAAGAAAAACTGCTACGTGTTTCTAAGTTGGCTGCACAAGGTTGAAGACGCACCCCAAATATCCAGCAATGGCCAGCCAACCCTTCCTCATTCCCAGACAGAACCACTGGTTTTGCAAATGCAGAGTTGTTCGAGCTATTTGATATCAGGTCTGAGATTGAGCTGGCACTGGATAAAGCAGATGCAGAAGATGCAATTGATAGACTCAGTTGCAAATCAACTGGATGTTCAGTATGATAAGCCTTCGGATCATTAACTGATGATTTAGCAGGAGTCAAGCTGTTCCGGTTCCTACTTCCAAGACGAAGCTGCATATCCAGTCCTAGGTTCACGGAGGACTCTTCATCAGTTTCCTGCACCACAGACGTGGTGGAAACAGATGTCGAGCTCGTCTTGCTGACGTACGAGGAACTTGATGATTGGCCTAGCAAGGGATATTCTGAACTTTTAACTTCACTAAATTCCTTAAGCTCCCATGTTGTCCTTTCCATGTTGGGAGTTGAATCATGCAGATCTGCAGGGGGATCAAGTGGTGTTTTGGCATCAGTGCTGCATTGGCCTCCTAATTGCATTGACCTCCTGAAACCAAATGAGGGGAGGCTCGTTGTAAAATCTGCGGACAGAATGCTCTTGTTTGCCACCATTATTGTGAAAGAATCCCTTTATCAGCCGAACTTGATGAAAAAAAGTACCAGTCAGCCTATCTTCTAGGACTCCGAGTTAATAAAACATTACCAAGAAATACTTGAATGAAGGACTGAAACCTCCACTGACAAAACCAGATGTATCACGACGGTCCATTATGTAAAACTCAGTGCCAAAGTAAGGTGATCAATAAGCACTCAAGTCAATCAAACAGGCACGAAGCTTCAGCCAACAATGCCATCAATGGCAGTTGAGCAACAGGAAATCCTGTAATAGGAACAACACATTTTTTAAGAAAGCTGGGACCATACATATAAAAGCCAGTAAAAGTATAGGCGTGGAAGTCTAACACCAATACGAGGGAGGAAAACAGAGTCAAATATTTGAAAGCAAAACTACTGTCTTATCATCATTTCCTAAATTTGAAAATATTTAATCTCAATAGCACAAAGAATTCATTGAAATCTAGATGAGCAAAAAAGTAATATATTCTTCAGTTGCAAGGTGTTTCGGCTCCAATTTTCTAAAATCCGACATGTGTAAAATAGTCTAATCTCAATTCTTCCTTGTTGCTAAAAGTTATAAATGAATGAAAATCATCAAAGTCATTCTTGGCCCAAGCATTGTGTTATTCAGACCCCTCTTTAAGTTTCAATTACATGATTTTCCCTTGAAAACTAGTAAAATTCAGTCTATTTCATTATTTGAAGTATAAAAATCTACCAAAAGTTCGACGACATAAAAAAAAAGAATCCTGGACAGCTGGATTATCCCAATAACAACGGAATACATATATTATTGAACTAACAAACAAGTCAATGCTTAAAAAACTACTACAACAGGAAATGTTTCATGTTGTACTAGCACTGATCTCCGACAAGTTAACTGTAATCAGTTGTATTTGAGATTTGAGTACATGAAGCACAAACCGCACTGCTTGAGGACGCTACCATAGCAATATGTGAAGAAATACATCCTAAAATGGAAAACTAAAATTTTAAATCCTACATGCAGGTTAAGATCAGTAGAGCTAATAAAAAAGGTCTACAATAAATGCATAGCCTAAAAAGGAAACAAAAAGTGTAACTAATAAGTATTAAATTGAAAGTCTCAAATTCAAAACAAAGAGGAACCTGTCAAATGTCTTGGCAGCAACAAGCATTGTAATATAAAGTTTAAAGAAAAACGCAGCCAAAAGATGGGACAATTAGTACTAGATACGGCAAAAACCTTAAGTTCAAGAAATCATTCACTAACTTCTCTAGAGAAAAATGCGGTGTAATCTAAAATTCCTTGTGGTAGGTACTAGCACGATCAATCTCAAGGCTCAAGTGGTTCATAATTTTGTTCCGTGATTTATGAATAACATATGGAAGAGTAAGCTTTGCTTTTGTATGTACTTTTTCTCAAGGATGTTCGAGAACTGAAGAAGATTAGTTCCAAACGCATATAACAACTTGGAACTAATCGCCAAGGATATGTGATTCATAAATAGCATTGATACAATAGTATTCTTTGGTTTTAATTTTAGTATATTTTTTCTTTAAAATGCCAAGTAATATTAGTTCCAAAATCATGTATCATATTTATCAGTCAAAAATAGAGTTCGTCACGAGACAAGTTAAAGCAATGGAAATAAAAACATAAATATATTTGGATTTGAGTAAATGAAAAAACATCATGTTTTATAAGGTCAAAACTGAACCAGAGGACATTCAAAAACATTGTTTGCCTCCAAAAAAATTTGAACATGAAAATGGGTAGAAATTAGTTGATAACTTCAAACTACTGTTTAAAAAAAAAAAAATCCTGAAGAAAGATAACTAACTGGATGAGAGTCCCATTCCATTTCCATTAATGATAGTTGATGTATGAAATCTGCACAGTGGATGTAATCGGAAACAAAATTCCTGAGGAATGAAAGCTTTTCATCATCAGTACAATAATAGCATTTTATGGTTTTATGATTAACATCGGTACAATAAGAGCATTTATGGTTTTATGGTCCTCAAAATTATACGGCAAGTTTTTCATAATGTCCGTGATCATTCAGTTGCACAGAAGTCACTCATCTTGCCAAACAAAGAATTCTTCGGCTTTTGATAGTACCTCAGTATGAAAAATTACCTTGTTAGGGACTTGGGGTAAAAAGAAAATAGCTTTGTCAGAAATTGTATATCATATAAGGCAACATCACTTGAAAGAGGCTTTCTGACTAATGCACGTGATTAATTGGACAGTTCGTAACATGGAAAACATAAGAAACTATTCTTGTTAAAAATAAGGAAGCTATGTTCCCTAACTATGATCCTGGAAATGAATTCACAAATAATATCCCAAAGTTGCCACCTAGATACTTCCGTTAATTGATAACCATGACGGAGAAAACAGTGTGCATAAAACTGTTCTACAACTTCTTTCTCTATCAGTTGTATATATGTAGGATATCCTAAACAACCAATAAATATTTTGCATAATCGCAAATCTTCCAAGATTACAGATCAAATTTGGACTGTTATATAATAATTAATAGCAAGAGCATAAAGAATTAGTGGTCAAAGTGGAGAGAAGTTTCTAGACTACTGTGTTATTGTTGTGTCCCCTTAAGCTGAAAGAAAATTTAATAAGATTGAGATATAGATCCACCTACTACATGGATTTAAGAGTTAGGCTGTTAGGTGATATTTCGTAATAAAGCAGAAAGATTTACATATTTAACAAAAATTCCGGCGAACACAGGCAAACCAACAAAACACAGCAGCACAAAACTATGTCTATGTAAACTTTAGATCACCGTCCGAAAAGAAGAAATAACACTAGAACAGGCTAGAAGATTTAAGGAAGACACCTGAACCAACTAAGAGTGGAAGACTATATAAACGTCAAAATAAGATGATGAAGATTAAAAGGAAAAGACAGGCAAAAAGCAACCAGCAGAGACGATACACATAAGAGATCAGAGCACCGATTAGGTATGAATATAATACACATCTAATCTAAGAGATCAGAGCACGAAAGAGATTAGGTTCTCTGGTAAAGATTAATTCAAGGATCCTGAGAAAGGTTGCCAAGTGCTCTTGAGCCCCACTGTGATTTTCGGAATTATTTCCGTGAAATCTAATTTCAGTAAATTCGTTGTTGTTTAACTTGACGCTCAACAAGACAAACAGATCAGTAAAATAACTGTATCTGTTTATGGATTAAAAGAAAAACTTGTCCCTCTAAAGCACATAAGGAGAAACGAACCAAGGTGGATTTGAAGTGATCGAAATGTCATCAACAGCGTATGCAAGGTCACTAGGTCGAGGAAATAGCCAAATCAACTTACCACTACAAAATTCTCGAAGAAAAAAAATCCCCTTTTCCCATTCAGTAACTTATCTGGGATAGAAATTCACAGAAATCAGAAGCTAAAAAAAAACTCATACGCAATATAATTCATCATGTGTCATGAGCAGGATTAAAAGAGGATTCTTCAGCGAAAAGTAAACTACATCAGAAGGAAACCAGATCAACGAAGAAAGGAACGAGCTCAAAATCGAAACTTTTTTCCAATGAACGAAGGGAAATAAATAACAATCTAACTCGTTCAAAAACTCTGGCTGGAGGTATAAGATACCTGAGTATGAGAAGATTCCCCTCTGCTCCTCAGTTGCGGACGGTGCGTGTGCGCCGGTGAGTTACTCAAGGTTGCAGTCGGAGTCGGGATGTCGGGGGGAGCGATAGGCTTGCGGCGGAACTGCG
>JBBPFP011521980.1:0-20029 GCA_037974795.1 Kaempferia galanga
GAATAATCAATAATCCCTCCTATCAAGATGGAACACCTCTTTTTATAATAATAATAATAATAATAATAATAATAATATTATTATTATTATTATTATAAAATTCAAAAAATAGTCCAGATTATGTAAATCATCGAACAAATATTCCTTTTCAAAAAGTGTTTTATACCAAATATATCCTATCGTCCAAGGTCGTTGTAAAAATTAATTATTTTATATTAATCAAAATTGATATATAAAAAATATTATTATATTAAAATACACTTTATGAATTTGCCAAAATTATAACTGTTATAGTTAACCTTAAATTATAAATCATAAACACTATTATATTAAAATACTTTTTATCAGGTCAAAATTATTTTAAATCAATCAAAATGACTTTAAAACAATTATAATAATTATTAAATAGCTACTACAGTAATATTGTACTAGGGGTGTCAATTCAAATTGATTAGATAGGTTTGATCGAGTTAAAGATTGATTATCAAAAAAACTCCTAACCCAAATCCGAACTCAATCTGAAAATCCTAAATCCGAACTCGGATAACCTGAATAACCAGCCCAACCCAAAAAAATCTTCTTTTTTTTTGTTATCATTTTCCTCTAATTTTTTAATTTTATCTCAATATTTTATTAATCTTATACTGTATTTTCTTATTTATATAACATAAATTATCCTGAATTAATCCGAATTACTCTGCAACTACTATGATAACACCGACAAAAAAAATATTCTCAAAATAAACACTACTGTTTGACACTTGTTAAACGTGGAAGGCCTCTTTTTCATTTCCATCGGTATTAATTTAATTAGAAGGAGCTTTAACATAGTGCTATAATTATTACCATATGATTTGACATCTTAAATGTAGAATAAATTAGATTTTTGCCACGTAGTAATGATGTGATGATTTAACCCTCCAATAAATAATTAAACGATGTAATGGCTTGACCTCTAATAAAACAATTAAATGCCCCCGGGGCTATGGTACAGCGGTAAGGGCGTACAGTTGTGTCCTGGGCACCCACGGTTCGATTCCCAGCTACGGCGCATTTGCAAGAATTTTTCCTCCAAATGGGAATTGCAACTAAGGGACGCTGGGCTTCTGTACTGCCCGCCGCGAGTGCTTCCCGATTTATCCTGGTGGTCAGTGGAAAATTTCCGTTAAGCCGGACCGGCCACTCCAAGGATAGTCAATAAGAGGCTAACTGGGTTTATCATCATTTTTAAAAAAGAACACTGTTCAGCTTAAAATGAGCGGCTAAGATTGAACACCTCTCATAATTTATTTACTTATATCTTGTAAACTGATAATACTATGGAACCGTTTGGCCTAAATAATATTGCTCTAATAAAAAATAATATATTTTGATTGGTCAAGGTGACAAGTCAATTTTAGGCCATGCTTTATGACAAAATTAGAGAAATGCAAAAGTTTAAACCGATGGATGATCAGGTTTTTCGGTGAATCCAAGAATAGTCTCCAACTTTCGACAACCATCTAAAATCATTATTGACTCTTTCAAACTCAACTGCAAGGATTTGTAAGTACAGACAGCAAATTGAAACGAAAAGTTTGAGCCAAAGTAATAGAACGATAAAATTCTTGAGGCCTTGTGAAATTAATGATACATTAAGGTAGAATAGCGCCAAGAAATACATGTTCATCGTTCATCAACAATGAAGGCTCATTCCAGAATCTAAACAGGAGCATTACGATCAGTGGAAAGGAAAGTTATGATGCCCTGCCGCAGTAAATCAACTTACAATCTTCAAATTAACGGAAATACAAAGATAGATAGTGTGACTAAACCTATTCTCTAATCCTGCAACCTTAAGGGCATCTTCTTTGGATGTATGAAACTCCATGCTCTTCGTATCTGTAGCAAAGGTATCCATGATTAAATGGTATTAGTTAGGAGAAAATGGTAAAATATGACTGATCCATTGTTTTTTAAAAATAAAAAAGTGATTTTTTTTTTTTTTTTGGAGAATTGAGTCGTCTCCCCACTTGGGTTTAAGAGCATCTATTGCTTAAACAGAATGAATGATTGGAATTTTAACAACTATCAGTTTTAGCCAAGAACATCTATTTTCCAAATATACAATGCATTGGCAAATTAATGAAAAAGCAAATCTTACTCTGCCTTTGAGAACCACATTTGCTGAAATGATCCAAGTGATGCTAAAATGCTCCCTCCTATCCACACACTAATTTACAAACAATTAAATTGAGGATTAAAATTTGGAATTATTATTATGGAAGGAATCAAACAACAAAAAGTAATCTTAATAAGATTCATTATGTACAAAGAGATCTAGAGGAGACAAGCCTACAGATATAATACTAACTGTATGGTTCAGACTACTAGAAGAGATTACACAACGATGATGACATTAGCAACATTAAGCAATGAAGTACTAATTACAGAAAGGTAAGATGGTAACGAAGTCGTCCTAGTATAACACTAAATTCTATGATCTACTGTCCATGTTAAACAAGGTTAAATTAGTTGAATCTCAAGGCCAGAATCACTGAGCAATTGCAACTAACACTCGTAAGCATTCTCTTAAAGCATTTTAATAGATGTCATATACATAACTTATAGGAGACAAACAAACCACCATAATAGACAGAATGAACTGAATTGATGCAAAGTCAAACCTGAATCGCCTCTCCGTTGAATTTCCACTCGCCAATACTTTAACACGTGCAGCTTGAGGAGCCTCCTGCAATGTCAGTGACACATTGAACAGTTATAACCCAGAAAACTAAGCGATGTGGTCTCCAAGATTATATTTTAAGAACACTAGAATGCACAAGGCTACCAATTCCATGGACAACATAAGCAATCATTTTTTTTTCTGTGTACTAAAAGATTCAGAACAATAAATTTAATTCTGACCTGTGGGTAGGCTAAATTTAACTAAATTTCTTGAAAATGTACATAGTGAATATAATCTGAGAGGCACAGAATTACATGCAGATGCAAACCCCCAAAAACAGTTAAACATGGATAGAATTAGAAACAAACCAGATGGAAAAGATCGCAAGTTTTTCTGGGAAGTCAAATTCTCTAGTCTGTCAGAGTTACAGATAGTGGATCTATGTAGTGCTAGACGGCTAGTAACAAAATTAGAGGCAGATGCTGATGTTTCTTACCTCCATCAAATCCTTCTCAAGACGTTCCTTCAACTGCAGCATCGATGCTGTGCCACCAGCAAGCTGTTACAGGCACATCAAAATTGATCCAAAACAATGAAAAAATAATTAATGTGGGAGGTCCTTGAAAGTAAAGCATTAGTAGCATAAAGAGAAGAATATAACACTGACTGCAAAGAATGGACAATGCAAGCATTAGAAGATATATAATATTGACTGAAGAATGGAAGATATATTTTGTGCTCTGATTGCTTTTAGTTTCTAGGATTTGTGAACTAAAATTTTATCCATCATTCAGATCAAGGGCGGATGGAGGACAACTTGGCTACAAGTTCTTTACCTTTTTCACATATAAACTTGCACTAGGATTCCACAGTCAAGTAATCAGACTGTAACTTCAGCCTTAGGGTTAATTGAGCTAAAATTTGGCTACTAGAGTTGACAAATTTATTTATTTTTGGTTCATTGTTATCCCCTTTTCAAAATAAATTGACATAGATCTTACCATGCTATGTTTAAGATGTAATTTTCAGGAGAAATTTCCTTGTTCTATCTGTTTGCAAAGGATTTCCACAACTCTCATCCATGGAATATTTACAAGGCAATAGGCATTTTATTTCTCAGGTGATCTACAACAATTAGAAAGAGATCACATATGATATTTGCAAAAATGTTAGCAGCCAATATCAGCTACCAACGTAGAAGTGATAAACAGGATTTCATAATGCAAAAAGCTATGACAAAACGTAAATGTTATGATAGAAAGAAATCAATGACCAATAGTTTCAAAGAATAGCCATATATTTTACCAATATACTGCTAAATAGTTCCCTTCTGATGTCCACATCACATCTGTTTATGCTTTCAATAACCTAGATGGCAAAAATGAGAAAAGAAACTTAATAAATTGTTTTAATAATAAGTCAGAATCCAGAGATGTTTATGAGAATAATTCACCATTTGTGAAAGCCCACTAACAGAAGTAGAACTGGTAAAGCTCTCCATTCCAGGAATCGTCTAAGCACATATGTAAAAAAGAATTGAAGTAAATGAGTCAAAAAAGCTTCAAGGATAGATTTCCAATCAAATAAGAGAAGTCATTTAAGGAGTCCACAAATTGGCAATATAAATGTGTACACAAATGGAATCAGAAGCAAATCCATGGAATTAAAGGCATGTAAGAAAAGCATGAAGTATACATAGTTAACAAAGATAACTTGTAAGATACCATTACCTACATCAACTTTTCCCTGTCTCAAAATATAAATGATAAAAAGAGAATTTGAGCTGTTATTTACAGTAAACTGAACTTAATCAAACATGATCACTTGAGAATGATCATCATTAAATGTAGAGTATTTTACACAAACTAGATGTATTTAAAATGCTTTGGGTACCTAAAAAGCTTGAAGCCATTCTTTGTTTCAGCATTGTATCTTCTCTTTATTCTACTGATGCTTTCTTTTCAAAGAAGACAACTATTTGTTTTTTGTTTTCTTTAGGTTTTATGATCAACTAGATGTACCTATACGGCTGTAACATTTAGGTTTCTTCAGGTCCTAATACAAGGAATTGATAATAATGCGCATCACACATTAGTAGGCTCATAGATAATGTCCTTGAAATCTACTATGAGAAGACTTTATCAATAATATGATTAAGGCTAAGAGAGGAGATGATCAATGAGAACACTTAGCAAACTCAATATTCCAACAAAGATTTTAAAAAAAAAAAAAACTATAGCAGTTAAGGTGATTCGTGCATAACACAAATAAAGTCATTGCAAAGGAATATAAAGACTTGCTAGTTTCATGCATTACCAGCACTAGCGATGGGTTGAACAAGATATCAGGAATCTTAAATCTATCTGCCCCAACCTCTATAGTCCTGAAAATCAATTCAAAGCAATGGAGAGACTAAGTATGTGATTATGGCTTCAAACAAGAAGAGATAAAACAGAGAAGTATACGCTGCTACATGTCCCTACAAACCAAAATCCTGAATGCAAGGAAAATATCAGTTGGACTTACTGCCCATCAGGAAGCTCATAAGAAGTCATAGGTACATTTGCATAAGCAGTTTCTGCAAAAGATCCAACAAAACTAACTTATCCATACACATTGTTGAAGAACAAAGAACACCTCAACATATGCACATGACCACACCACCAACACAGGAAAAATAAGTAGACAGTAAAATGGATGTTGCAAACAGAAAACAAACAATATCAATATCATATGTGCAAAACTAAAATAATTAGTTGTAAGTCGTGCAAGCATAAAAATCTTACAGCTCCGGGCAAAGAAATTGTGCAAAAAGTCCCACGTCCTAACAGGCTTGTTTAACTATTACATCTCATACATTATGGTTGCCAAGAAAGCACTTGCCAATCATATGTGAACTGAGTTTACCTTCAAAAGCAGTATCAGGAACTCGGCAGACAGATTCCTTAATATCGCTCGCAATAGCCCGCTGCCAAACAGCAAAAATTAGCAAGAATATCCACCAACAAGAAGATTGAGTAAGCCCAACAAAGGAAAAAAGCAACAAAGTGAAGATTACCTGTGAGTACAACTTGTAACTTTCAGTAGTATTTGGAAAGTCAAGATTAATGATCTGTTCATATGCAAGACATGAAGGGAAAAATAAAATTCAATACATTGATCAAGTTACGCGGGTAATCATTCTTAAAAAAACACTATACAAGATGTGGGGACAAGTTTAATAGGCCATGGTCATACATAAATTGCAGGATGCAAGGAAAATAAGCTTAAAACCTGGTATGGAAACAGAAAAGCATTGAAAAATAAACAGCCACTAAGTATTACTTTTGTATATTCGAATGATTTTGGTGAGTAGAAGATAATTGATAAGTATTTAAAAATCACAAACCAAACAAGCTAACTTGGCATTCATAAAATTTCTGATCAAAAAGAAAAGTGGAAACTTTGATTCTGATTCTTAGTTGCTATTGAAGTTCAAACTAACAAGGCTTATTCAACTTCAGGTATTGTTTGAACTAGAGCACAACTTCAGATACTAAAGATTCTAGCAACAACAGATAAGGAATTAATTGGAGCCAAATCAAGAGTGTATTAGTTCCAAACTATACTTAATGCAGATTAACACTAATCTGACTTGATTGGACATTCAGCTTGGTCCAATCCTACATTAGCAGTGATTTGGATGAATATACAGGAGCAAGAGACAAAGATCAAATTAAACAAGTGACAACATACCTGAAACTCTCCTTGGCGTATTTCTTTCTTCTTAAATGAATATCTAGGTCTTAACTGCAAAACAAGAAGATAATGAGGGCAGGCATATAAATATTTGGAAAGATAAAATAGGCATCATAAGGGCATCTTTTTTTCCAAACCCACCGTTGTGCCTTTGCCTTCCAAGCTTTTCATCATGCAGTCAGTCAATAATTCACCACCAACTGGGGATGTTAAAACAGCCTATATTTTCATGTTAATAAAGCATAAGCAGTCACGCGTCAATGTACAAATTATCAGCACCAGATGCTTTCCCTACTAAAAAAACTCTCACACCCCTACTATGGAACATTTGGACAATGCTAAATTGTTTTGTGACTTTAAGAAGGCAGCAAAGATTTAATGACAGGATCTCAGTTTTTGCATGTAGAAAATTTTAAAACAAAAATTTTCAAAAAACCAACAAAAATTGAAACACCAGATACTTATAACATTAGAGAAAAACCTACAAAAGTACAGAATTATTTGGAGCAAAGAAATATCTAATAGGTTGTATAGCTAGTGAAACTAAACCACATCCCTGTAAGTTTCAGAAGTAAAAGATGAATTATGGAAAGTTTTGGGTCAATAAATGCTACCCCGATCCACCTATATTAATTATATTATGCAACACTAAAATGAGTCTCATATTTACAATTACATTATATTTGTGATGATGACCAGATTTTCTAAATACAGGTTTCTGCATGTTATGGAAACATGCTATGAATTGGTAGTTCCACTTCTTAGGTCAAAACAATTCATTATAATTCCAAGAAGAAATATTTATCCATCTCATGATCTCAGAAATATGATTAAAGTGTCCCATTTAGAATTGGTCAAGATAGAAAGATTTTCTTCTCATGACTCATTCACTAATTTTGTATGTCAGCCAAGATGTTCATTATATTATTGTAATTTGTTGCTCTATAATTTTAATTCAATTAAATTTTTTATTTCTATAGTATATTTGGAGGTAGCCGGCCCTACCTAGTGGAATAAGGCTTGGTTGTTGTTGTTGTGTAGTATATTTAGAGGTAAACAAGCTAAAGCTAAGTAGAAGAGGATCTAGGATTCTTGACACACTTTTGAAGGGTGTTGAAGCATGTGGAGACTAACATTGTCAATGGGCTATGTTTATGTCTGGAGACAACTTGAGCTTGTGAGAACTTGTGTCTAGCTAGATCCAACTCAGGCTGATTCAGGAATCCAGCACAACTTGAATTGTTCGGGTGTAATCCCGCATAAGCAAAGGCTAGCTGGAGTAGGGTCAAGCCCGAATTGGTCAAAGACCACAAGTCTAATTTTTTGAATATTTAACTTTTTTTCATATTTAAAAATTATCAAAAAATTGGGGGGGGCGGTGCACGAAGCTCCCGCAATGCGGGGTCCCGGGGAAGGATTCATTGTACACAATCTTACCCTACTTTTTTGCAAGAGGCTATTTCCGGGATTAGAACCCGTAACCTCTAGGTCACAAGGCAACAACTTTACTGTTGAGCCAAGGCTCCCCTTCGCGGGGCGAAATTTTTAAAATTAAAAATAAATATTATTAAAATGATCATTTTATTAAATATTACTAAAAAAATTTAATATTAATATTCATATAAACATATAGCAGGTTGGACTCAACCCACAAATTGTATCTGGCATGCAAATTTCAACCGACACAAACCCATGTCCGGTAGTAGGCCCGATTGTTGAAGCATGAACCATTTGTACAATTGACAATTCTAGTGGTGTGTCTCTATAGTGTGGCACCAAAATAACAGTATTCTAGCCAAAGAACAAATTTTGGTAGAAAGAAAAGATGAGTGACAAGTTCTTAGATACCACTAGAATACAGCAATGTGAGCCTATCATCACCTTAGTTCAAATAGAGCATGTGTGATAGTCTACAAATTTTAACAGAACCCAAAGTAGATAACCACAAAATAATGTGAAGGTAAGGAATTCTAACAAAATGTAATGAGAATGAGGATCTGAGATTGAGCACTAAGTACCTAAGAGTAATTAGAAGGTCAAGATCGAAGCTATTTTTGAAGATAATGACAGATTTTAATAGAGTATCAAACAGCGGCAAGCAATTGCAATATGTTTAAACTTGTGATCATCTACATTTATAATGGTTAAATCTCTTGTATCAATCATTCTGCAAAGATGGTCAAATTAACAAATGTAATAAACAAGAGAAGCACTTCATCTATATCCTCGAGCATGGTATGTGAGGTCATGAAAAATGAGGTGGATCCATAAGTACAATATCAATTGAAATGAAAACTCAACATAACTCAGAAAAGTAACAATAACAATGATTACATCCTATATATGAAAAAGTGAACAAATGCACCTAGATACACATGGGAAAAGACCATATGTTGCATCAAAAGGAAAGGGAAGAGAGGGTAACTTAAGCATGAAGAACAGAAGATCATATTTGACCCAATCATGTGGGTCATGCAAACAACAAAGTTACCCTCACAGGCCAAGGAAGTGACAAAGATTGGAAGGTGCATTACTAGAAGCCTACAATTAAAGTAAACATAAATACTCCTCGACTGATAAATTAATGGTAGAGGACTTGCTAAGAAGACAACCTTATCAATGAGTCTAAGTCATGCTTGTAGTGCTACCTCAAACATTGCAGAGAAGGAAGCACATCATGAGCGCATGACTTTTGCAAATGGCATAGAGTAGCAGGACCATGAGGTAAAAGGGAAGGAAATGTGTTGCTAGAAAGGTTCGAAGAAGACCAGGAAGAGTTGAAACAAAACATCACAAGAAGTCTTAAATAGATTTATAGTTCCAGATTTGGATGGCAGTGGTGGTTGAAGCCTTCACTCATCAAGGTGCAGTTAAGTAATTGGACCAAATGATACAGCTGGACAAAATACAGCAAGGCAGTGAACAGAGAACCAGCACTAGCTGACAGACAGAAGTAATGAGGTGGTGCTGTGCAGAGATGCAATATGCGTAGAAAGGAGCAGAGGGGTTTTCCAAGAGCAGAAAAAGATTAGGAAATCCTCCAAAACTAGAAACAAAAGAGCTCTCCATTTGAGTAATACCCACTGAGAAGAAAGAAGGTGATGTTCTGAAGAAGGGAGTGGTGCAGTGAGCAAGAAAAGGCACACTGCCCAGAGGAGGATCTGCTGTCGAGAGTGATGGTTATCGATAAGTCCTTCAAGTCAAAGGCGGAACAGACAGAAGGGTTGTTGCTAGAAGGAGAGCAGATTGACTCACCAATAGAGAGAAAGCAGAGATGTTCCAACCTGTGTGATAAGAACAGAGATGAACCAGAGAGAAGCAGAAGCAATACAGCAATACTCACTGCAGTCTGCAGATGAGAAGCGATAAATCTACTGATAACTAGGAGGTCTTCCGAATTTGCTGAGGAAGAGGTTGCTGTGTAAGCAATCACCTACTCCACTCATAAATATGAACAAATCATCAGGATGGAATAAATCCCGAAGCTAACAAACAATAGAGTCAAGAGCAGAAATAAGCCAAACCTGCCAATACAACCCCAGTGTCTAATTGAATTCAGCAGCTGAGCGATTCATTAGAATGGAAGTAAAGTGGTTGGGATGTGCAATGAAAGAGGTTTATGGATCTGATACTATATGAGGGAAAGTTTTGGGTCAATAAACCCAAGGTACCCCCATCCACCTATATCAATCATATTGTGCTTTGCAAATTAGTCCAATATTTACAACATTACAAACTTGTCTTCAACAAGATGCAAACAAAAGAATAGCCAAAGCAATAAAATGTTTAAAGAGAAGCCGAGAGAAAATAGTAGGTCACTGGCTGGTTGTATAATATAGAAAGGCAATATTAGAGATGGGGCCATGATCCATCCTTATAAAGGTGGTAACTAAATCACTCTTCCAGTAATTGTTCAAAAAAAAACAAATATCTTAAGGTAAAAATAAATCCCTTGAAAGTTGATTTTTGATTGATTACAAATCCAAAAAAACAATTTACTTATTAAAATAATATCCTGAGGCCTTTGTCTCTTCAGCATTACAAATAAGAAGGTACCATAATAAGTAGAAAGTAACCTTTTGGAGCACAAAACCATCATGCACAGCAGCTACAGTTGTGGACCCACCACCACTAAGCAAAGAACACAAACACAAATTGTCACAAGAAAACATGATAGAAGAGAGTTAGCAGTTTTCTATAATCAACAAGAAGCGCCAATAAACAAACAGACCATCACCTAAAGACTCAAAATTGCATTGTCAAAGCCACTTCTAAAAGAACATAGTTTTACAAAATGGAGATTTTTTAAAGATACGAAAGAAATTATCCAAAACAAATTGTACAAATGGTGAAATTTACTGAGTAAGAAACTTGACAGATTTTCAACTATTGAACTAGTGTCTTCAAAGTCTTTAGCAAGCATCATAATAAATCGAGATAAAATAATAGATTTCTATATTTCAGCTTGAGGGGAGAGTTAATTATTAGTCCCACCTTATGATGGTGGAGTCTCATATATATAATATGGGTGTCATTATTCTCATGATATTGAGTACAAATTCTATTTCCCTTTTAACTCTGTTAATCTGCACCTAACTGACTTGAGAATACAGTGAATCAGGATATTCCTTTGTCATCATACAGGAAAATTCAACTAAACCATCAAGGGCAACTATTATGCATAATCAAATGTTTTCCATGACTTTTTGGTTACTTATAGTGGACAGTGAACAATATTACAGGACACCTTGTCCTACCAGGGAGAGGGAATCATTTACAGTATAAATCATAATCCATCATAGTATTTATTAAAACTCAAAGCAAATTAAAAATTCACCAATTTCATTAAAATATTTTTGTAGTCTGATTGATCTCTTTTTTAGTTATGAATATTTATTACTACACTTGGGTCATATTCTTTTAACCAAGACTGCTCCTTGCTTTTTTTACAGAAGACAACATCCTCATGGCATCAATATATTGGATTTTGTTCTCTAGTGCCAGAATTCTTAACACATCAACATTAGTAACAAAACAAAAGCTCCCACACTTGGAATCAACCTTAACAGTCATTGAATTCAATAAAAGGTCATATCATTACTGATGTCAATGTCATTTAGATTTTTAATTGTGGAACATTCTATAGTTTCCACTCTTCCTCTACCACTCAAAAGCTTTTAGCTTTGACTTGACTACTAACATTCTGATCATAAAGCAAAAAACTGTCATTCCAGTAGCATTCACAGAACAGTTCGGATAAATTACTCACAAACTTTCCCATAGTGCATAATATAACAATTAAAATACATTAGTAACCTGGGAAAAAGAAATCAAAATCTCCAGATGTATGGGCCTAGATACTAACATATCTATTATGAGTATTGATCAATAGATCTGTAAAATATCATTTGAAGAAGGAAAAATGCAGATATAAATAATATTTGGTGCAGGTTTACCTGTCAACAACCAAAGATGTAGCACGTCCAGAAGAAAAAGAGGTAAGAACCTGGAGGTGCCATTTAAGTAGCAAGAAAAATGAATAACAGTGTTCAATCCATATATACAACCAAAAAAACAGAGAAGAGAAACTTCAAGTGGAAATGGAGACTGTTTATTTGTAAGAACAGAAGGGGCAAAATCATACAGCATTTTTTGCAACAAATAAAGCAGGAACTTTATAACTCTCAAACATAAGCTCTGCTGCCCTGCAAGTTAAAACCACACAAGTTAGAACAACCAAATAGAAAACATGTTTTCTGTTATGATCAAAATGTTCATCAAAGACTTCAAGCACCCTACAGCACACAGATGTTTTAGGACATAAAAAAAGAAGATGCTAAGTTTTAGGAAATAAAACAAGATACTAAGACACAACCCCCAATGAAAGAAAACACATCTTAAATTACAGTTAATGGACTTGAAATGCTACTCCCTGGTGTCTAACTATCCTGTGAAATAATTTTTCTCTAATTCCAAATTCATGAATATTTGCTCTTTCCAAGAAGAGTGGTTTATCTTATAAGAATAAAGAAGACTATTGTAAAAAGTAGAATAACATAACCAGTAGCACAAGTAAAAAAAGAACAACAGGGATGCAACAAGACATAAATTGGATTCAACGCAGTTGTAGGAAAATAGAGTCGTATAAGCAAAGAAGATACCAAGCAACAGATTAGCAAGATACATTGTAACATATCCAACACCTTACATTTTGAGATCATTGACTCAGGCATACATGTGACAGCAACCCCAAGGGTAAAATAATAAATGAAAGCATGAATTTTGAGCCCAAGAAACATAAGATCCAGCATCAGGTAATACACAACTTCAATTGTCTTTTTATACAGCAAAGGAAAAAATTAATACAAAAAGTATTAAAAATTTAAATCTTGAACTGTGCATGTATCTAGTTAAATATGTTCGAGAGTAGATGGAAAAATTACTTCTCTCTTTGCTGGGGAGTGTTCGATGATGGTTCTGCAAGCAACATGGGATGCTCCTTTGGATCAATTAGAAGGCATTCCCTGGAAAAGGCAACATAACAAACCATGTAGTTTCCAAATAGGACAGAATATTCTGCTCAAGATAATATGACCTGAATTTGAATTTAAATTAAATTGTACCAAAGTGTGACCTAGGATTTGAGTGAATCCTTGAACTGATAAGATTAGACCTAATGAAACTTATTGCACTCAATTAAGATTCAAATGGGCTCAATTTCACTGAGAGTTTTATCAAATTATGGTTTGATGAAGCTTGTTTGGACTAGATCTGAGCTTCAAATGGGCCTTAATTTGGAGATACTTCACTGGCTTTGGGGTCAAATCACTGAATTTTGACACTGAAGTTTGGGAGTGTCATTGATTGTTGCCACCCTCATCTCTCATGTATTCTTCCATTGAGAGAATAGAGAGATTGTGAGCCTATAGCAATCCTTAGACGATCAACAGCAACAATCACTTCCCTCAATCATTTGGCAACGACTGTGTGGTGGTGCTAGAACTATGCAGATCGAGGGAACTACATTATGGATCTTATGATGGCCAAGCAAGGGGCAACCAGTAGGAGTTCTGAGAAGAGTGTGACCCTTCGGATGATTGAGACAAGGTGTAGGGGAGGATCAAAATCATGCTTTCAGAAGACCCAATTTTTGAAAAGATGACATAGTGATCTCAAAAGTGCCAACAGTGGAGAGGATTAATTATGTTGCAATTTAGCATACTTGTGCTCAAATTCTCCGATTCAGGATTTGTAGGCTTTGAACGAGTCGTAAGGTTCTGATATGCCTCATCCTTGATTTGTATTTATTGTTGTTTGTTAGATTCATTGCTCGAGTCATAGGGTTCACTATGGCAATGACTTTTGTTTACTTAGAGTTCAGATTTGTTGATTAGTGTTTAGATTGAAAAACTCTCGATGGGTTTTATACTGATGCCATATTTCTACTAAAAACTGAAATTTATTAACAAGAGAGATTGGAACTTTTTTATAGGCCAAATCATTATCTAACAGGAAACGAATACACTATCCCCTACAATATTGGTAAATAGGTAGCCTATCCCTATGTGATCCTTAAATAATATGACTTACCCAAAACTTCCTATTTTGTGTATTATCAATCTTGTAATTGGTGATTATTGAGCAAGTGTGCAGTGGAAGAGGGGCTTCGATGTATGCTGGGTTGTGCAACAGAAGAAAGGTCAGTGGTCGTCATTGTGCCATTGGGCGAACAGTCAATTGGATCATACCTCCGTCAATGGTTGACTAACATTTGTTATGTACTCATTGCATGTCTGAAATCATGTACGAACAGGTTAGTTGAGATGAGAAATTGTATCATATGAGGCTCTAATTAGTATGGTGATTTTCTTGGTTGTTAAAATAGTAAACTATGAGTACCTTGCGGAGAACTGAGGGATGATTTTAGGGGATCCGAAGAAGACAGGCTTTTAGTATGTTGTAAATTCAATCTTTGGTTTGAAGTTTTACTTCATTCAACAAGTTTTAGACATTCAAACTAGGGTTAGGTCAAAATATTGAGTTGGTTACTAGCAGCAAACCAAACCCATCAAAAAAAATCCTAATAATCTTATTATCTCAATCATTTAACTAGCCTTTCTCTTATGCCTCTTGTAGAAATACTCACCATTTAGAATGTTTGGATGAGATATTCCAAATCATTCTATATGAAAGAAGATATTCCTAATGATTTTATTTGGAAGAAAATGTTCCAAATCATTCTATTCAACAGATACCTGGTAGAAGATAGTTGCTTTATTTCTGTTTTTTTTTCAGAAATTAGATATCCTCGGTTATTTTATTCCTTCTTTTAAAAAACATGGTGTTTTTCATTGTATATATTGTCCTAATTCCCCCGTTTATGTGTTCCATCCCTTTCTGCACTGGCAGCATTGTGTTGTGTTATCCCATCCATTTCTTCCCTTCTCGATGATGAGTTTTGGGAAAGAGATCCAGAGCTCAGGGATGTATCTTCTTCTATCACTCTGAATCTGTCCCGTTTACAGTGATTTCACAATCCTTAGGTGAAAATCAACATTACAAATCATAAACCACAAGTTAGGTAGCAAAGGTTACCAGGCATATATGCAGGAAACTGAGGAACCTAGTACTGACAGTGAGTCTTTGAGGGTATTTCTAAGCAGGGCCCAACTAGAACAACTCCACAAGCTTCTGAGCCAGTTGACAAGAAATAATTAAGCATAACAGTCAACAATTTTGCTCATGAAGGCAATTACTCTTCATGCCAAAAATAAAATTCATTGGATAATTGATTCTGTAGCTGACACATAACCCTGAAATATTTTACTCTTATACCCCTTGTCATGTAAATTCCAGATTTAAATAGCAAATGAACATTCACTTCTATGGCAGGCAAGGTTCAATAAACCTATCAAAAACAATTGCTCTTAAATTCTTGCTACGCATACCAAATTTAGCCTGTAATTTGGTTTCTATTAGAAAGATGATACACAAACTTACTTGCATGGTTAAATTCTCTGCAGATTATAAAATTCAGGAGGGAAGATCAGTGAGGATGATTGGCAGTGCTAGAGAATATGTTGTTTGCTACTTTGAGGTTGATGCTTGTGTAATTAACCAAGCTACAACAGTTCAGAGTAACTCCTTTTTCGTTTGAACTATGATTGAAATAATGTTATAGCACCATTGGTCACCCTATTTCCACTTCCTTAAACACTTGTTTCCAAATCTATTAATTTCAATGATTGTTCTGCACCTCTATTCAAACCTAGAGAACTCACAACAGAAAAGTACACTCCATTCTTGGTGAATAGTTGGCAACTAATGAATTCTCTAATAGAATACGTGTTCTGATACATGATTGTCAAGATTGGTATTGACATTGGATAAAATAATCCAAAATATTAGTTGCATCAGATTCATAGTATTATTGAGATCATAATTGGTGAAAAAAAAATTTAAAAGAGATAAAATATAATATAATTATTGCATATATGAAATTACAATAAATGTTCTAAAATATTAAGAAGATTGCTTATTCTATGCCAGTTGAGATATCCAATTATTGTTTATATAATATACAAATAAATGAAATATATATTAATATAAAAATTTAAAAAAATATATAACAAATATTAATATTATATTTTCACTATCAATACATCAATAAGACTAGATTGTTTATTTATTTTTTAATAAACATATTATTATTTAGTATTCAATGTTACAGGGTTTAATCAAGTCACTAACTACTACACTTGAATTGCTTTTTAGTTGTATGGACAAGTTTAGGGTCATGTTAATCGAGAGAGTGCATTGTGTTCTTCTCGATTCACAATATGCTCTCATGATCCATAAGAACCTTGCTCAACCTATAGTGTGCAAGAGAAAGATGGGTAAGCACATCTAATAAGTAACTGCAAAGTTGAATAAATGTTCCTTAATCTCGAGGGGAATCTCCCAATCACTTCTTTTACAAGCATTTCTAAATTCTTAATCAATCTCATCTCTTCGACTTAGGCCCTTTAGATGCATTGTTTTTTGCATCTATCCAACCTAAAACAACTCAAAATTTGATTTAAAGCAACATAGTACCAGAAACTTGAAAATTACTAAAGTTAACAAAAATAAATGCAAGTAAGGATTGATAACAGGATATGATCACATTTAGGCGATGTTTTATACTAAATCACTCTACAAAGTTTGGTTGTTTACCTGAATGCATGATTCCATATATTGTCAACGATATCCCAATCTACAACTCCATCCTTGAAAGGTGATATCACCTAAATCAACAAAAACCAATCAACATCTAAGAAATAACTTTTTATCGAAAGAGCAACATATGACCTGACCTCCATGTGATCGCGTCTATACCCTAAAGCTTGGGAGCCCACGTATAGCTTCCTTGTCTTTGTCTTGTCAGCATTTTTAGAATCATACGTGATTTCGGAGTCTTTCTCGGGTTTAACCTCATCAACAACTCCCACTTGATCAATTGATCCAACAACCTTCGTAAACAAGTCAGTGAAGTAAATATGTAGTAGTAAAATTCCCGCATAAAAGAATTGTATGAGCAAACAATAAACTTGTAAAAGAAAAAGGAAAACATAGTAGAGTCAGTGAACAATTTTCATTCTCAACCAATTACGTGAATACTGCATCAAATTTAAGATCCCAATGTTATGTGTATTCTCCTATAGAAGGATAAAATGAGCAAGATTAGAACCATATGTATCCAGGACATCAACACCCTTGGCTGTTGTCCGGAGACCTGTCCAAATTGCGGAACAGGACTCCCTCTCAGCCACCATTTAGCCCCAAAAAGGCCTCTTTTCTGTCTATTTAAAAGCCACCAAGTTGGATCTCTATCTATTTGTTACCCCAACAATTTTCCCAACCAGATTTGAATGCATAACCACCAGTTATCTCAAATCTTGTTTTTAGTTGTCTTGAAAACCAACAGTAACAAAATGACTACCACACGAAGCTCTTCGAGCTTTCTTGTTTCTCGCTTTCCAAATAAATAGTATACCGTAGCATCAGATACAAAATGATAGATTTCATAAAACCTAATAGATAAAAAGAAATGTTAATAAAATTCAAGAACACACTTACAGATGGGAAGACGGCCTTCGGGGCGTCCTCTCCAGCGTACCCAGCCTTGCATGTGTAGGAGCCCAAGTCCAGAACTATCGCCGATACCTCGTCTGCAAATGAAACGCCAAAGCAGAGCTCAACCCACGCCGCCTCATGACAGATGCTCGGGCTAGGGTTTTGGTGGGTGACAAGTTTAGTGAAACTCACCGCCCCCGTACATGATTCCTGCCGAGAAGAAGAAACCCTAGCTCTTGGAGTCGACACCCAGGAAGCGTAGCTGACAAGACAGAGCTCGCCGGAGTAGCAGCAGAGGGATCGACGACTGCTTCGAGCAATTGGGCGGAATGACCCCGCGGGTTTTTT
The DNA here is from genome assembly GCA_037974795.1 of Kaempferia galanga. Lineage (NCBI taxonomy): Eukaryota > Viridiplantae > Streptophyta > Magnoliopsida > Zingiberales > Zingiberaceae > Kaempferia > Kaempferia galanga. Next base: position 17,870 of record JBBPFP011521980.1, read on the forward strand.
AAAACGTGGGTGGGTTTTAAGTCTCTTGGCCTTCAGTTCTCTTAGCCGATGTGTTTGGTATACATTTGAGAAATAATAATGGATTATTAATTTAGTAGCATTAAATCTTATTAAATCTATATTTTAATTTTGATTCCTATCTATTAAACACCAACAATAAAAATGAAATAAATTTTATACTCATTTTAATCTCCTAAACCAACCTAAATATTATTTCGATAACTTCTCTAATTTTGTAATCGCATATCCAACTCGACTAATATTTAAAAAATTAACAAATTTATTGGAAGAATGTAATATAATTGAGTGGCAAATATGTTAAAGCTTTGTTGATGGCCACTATAGTAAGATATAAACAACAAATTTAGTCGTATTTGAATTTGCATTTGTCGAGCTCTAGTGGAGGATCCACATAGGATTGAATCCTTTGACGCTTCAAGGGAATCTTAAGAGTTACCACATCAACAATTAGTATTGTCTCAGATACATATTATAGTATTCTATTGATAGTGGACGTAGAAGGGAGGTCTTGATGTAATAGTAAAATTGTTACTATGTGACATGAAGGTTATGGGTTTGGGTCATGAAAAATAGTTTCTTGATATACAAGATAATGCTGCGTACCTTTCTCAGGATACTGCATTAATGTTGAGATAAAAGGACAAACATACTCCACTGTGTAAACGAACCTTTAACCCCACATTAAAGTTTTAAGACTAGTTGATTGATTTACATTGTTGCGGCAAAAGGTGGAATCCGCCACCCCAGCGGCCCCCTAAGCTCGGCCCCACAAGGATTTAGGGGGGGTAAACCACGGTTAAGCTAGGCAGGTGAGTGGGCTGGGGTTCGAGGGAATTTCAGACCAGCAACAGAGGGTTTTTAATCCTGCGTGCGGCTGGCGACCCTCGAACCGTGAAGAGAGGAGAGGGGATAGAGATAAGAATGGGAGTGGAGTTAAATAAATGGCAGCGTTGGGAGGGGAGAAGAGTTAATTAAATGGCAGCGTTGGGACTGTGGACGAGGTAGGTTGTGGAGGAACGGAATGGGAGGAGGAATTAAAGGGCGACCTCTTTTAGTCGGCTCCAACTCATCCTTGTCTGCCTTTGGATTTAACTATTTGTTTTTCTCTCTTAAATGCGAGCTTGACTTAGGTTTGGTACAGGAGGAAGAGGTGTGGTTAAACGGTCTGGTTCCGATTAGCTCATTCAATTCACAGTCACGACAAATAGATCGAAGGGGAACACTGAATCCTAATTTGAGCCCAACAGGGCACCGCTGATAGCCCTCGAGCCTAGAAACCAAGCCTGTAAATCACGAAAGGAGCGGTACCAGACCATCTCACCGCCGTCTAGGTGGTAGATACCTCCAATTCCGGTAAAAAATGATGCGCTCGCCCTTAAATGAGCTAGGGGTGGTGGCGGCCAAAGGCAGTTAATGCCTCGCCAGGTGATGCGCCGTTAGGAAAACGGGGAGAGGACTTTATAGGTTTCACCGAAATGGGTTAAGATGTTATCTAAGCGGAGATGTTCGGTGGAGATAGAGTTTAGGGTTGGGAAAAGTTTATTAACAACGTACTTTTTTTTGTACGTTGTCATTTGTATAAATATTATATTATCCACGGCACATATAATTGGATGCACCATAAGAACTATTATTAACAAGTCATTGATAATGCTATGTGAAAAGTCATATTTGTTATAGTGAAATTGTGAAGTTCACTGGTGTTGCAACTTGGGAAATGTTGAGAATTGGACCAACGAACAAGTAAACAAATTACTTGTGTTTCACTCACAATAACGACATAACAACACTTTTTGTAGATCAGCCACAATTCTAAGACAAGGAAGAAAAAGGAAAACCTATTATTTTAATAGCCGTCACTATTAACGACGAATAATATTTGTCCCCGTCACTATATCTAAGATAGCGACGGATAAAATAATATCGGTCGCAACCAGCGACGGACGTTTAATATCCGTCGCTAAGTCCATCGCTAATTGACTATTTTTCTTAGTGATCCCTCTTCCTTTGAAGAGGCAACATTTAATTTTATTTTTAAACTTTACATAGAAGACCTCGTACAAATAAATGTATTTTCCTTTTTTTCAAACCTATTATTTTTGTTATGTGTTTTGAATATAAAACTTTATTTATAACTTT
>JBBPFP011524151.1:0-20015 GCA_037974795.1 Kaempferia galanga
AATATATGGAAGTATATCATCATAATAAGATAAGGTACATTAAAGTTATATGCAATGAAATACAAGTAGATATGTGTCAAAAAATGTATAAAAACATATATAATCTATGCACATCAAGAATTAAGACACATCATCTGTTGTTTTTTTTAATTCAGTTATCTCTTGAAACCTATTAATTTCTCCTGCCACCAACATAAATCAAGAAGAGTGTGGAGATCCATCTAAGCAACAAATGTTTTTAACTGGAGGAAAATTGTTATAGTATGTCGTAGTTGAAATTCAACTCTTAAATATCTAGTTAACCACTTAGAAAATCTAACCGCTATACTATTGTCCCAGGGCTTCTACATCATTTATTACATTACCTATTAGGATGGTTAGTTCATAATCCAAATCATCTTTACCTATTTATTGTCCAAACATTATATTTTTCACCGTAAGTACACTATTATCTTGGATGAGACTAATAATTTAAGTTTATTAGCATGGTTTTTTTACCACACTTATTTAATCTTTGGTTGAATTCAATTTTATTAGAATGCTACTAAAATAAGATGTGATTTTTTTTTTTTTTTTTTGAATATACATTACACTGTCCAATCCAATTTTCCTGAAAGGATTTTTTAAACTAGCTTTTTCTTTTCTTTTGATTTTAAAAGTACAATAGTTTATTTAACTCGAATTGAACCTACACTCCGATATTATAGAACAAAGGAATCAGATAATTACTTCACGAAATAGCATTTAGAATAATATCCACTAAATTGTATGGCTGCAGACGCTTACAATCAAGTGTTACAGGTAACAATTACAGGAAATGTGAGTGGAGACATCAACGGCAACGGGCTTCAGCGATGGGTGGTGGAGAGAACCGATGTTGAGGAGAGACGCGACGGCCTATTTGCACATATTGCACTCAGCGCGAACACAAGCGTAATGATTCAACAAGTGCCTCATCTTCCGATGGAGGCATTGCTACACAGACGATCCTGCTAAACATCAATCAAAATCAAACAACCCCAGACTCTTTATGAGACCATCCCCGAAGAGACCAGCTGAACAGAAGCAATTTTCTAAAAAGAAGAAATCCCGCCCAAAGATATTGCTATAAAACAATCAAAGCGGATGTTCCGTTTGAACGGCGACCATCTACAATTTACACAAACATTTCTAAAAAAAGATCGAATTCGAAAAGATTTTTATTCATTTGAAGTATATGGTGATCAGAGTCCTGGCTTGATCTCCTCGAAGGAGAAAAAAAAGCGCTCAGCATGTTCAAAGTAGATCATCTGGGGAAAGGCTCATCATCTCATCATAATCTACTCATTATCTGGACATCGGATACAAATATTAAAAAAAAAGAGAGAAAAAGATTAGGAAGTGAGATCAGAATCCTGGCTTGGTTTTTCTACTCAAAATAGAGCAGAAAAGATTAAGACGCTCACTGTGTTCACAGTTGATTATTTGGGGAAAGGATCATCACATCAAATAGACCGCTTCCATCGATCTTTCATATTAAGAAACGGGAAAATACGACGAATATCTAAATCCGGAAAAGCAACGAAATTTTCGCACCTGAAAGACTCGCACCTGAAAGATGAGAAATATCGCTTGATGGCAACTACGAAAACGAAGGCAGCAAAGCCGGAAACCCTAGTTTGTAGAACAACTCAGAACACAAAATCGAGTTGAGCGAGTACAACAATGGATTAAATAGGTATTTATAGAGGGAACAAGAAACCCTAGCACTGATTATAAAGCGGAACAAACGGCTACCTATAGTCCGATGGAAAGCAGAATTTATATTGCGGCGGCGAAGGTACGATGCCCTTCTTAAAATATGGGCTCCATGGGCTGCAACTAAGGACGAAACGGCCCAATAGATCTCAGATCCATTATAGTAGGCACGGTAACTTCACCGGTTGGTGGTCCGACATGGAATTGGAAATGGAACGGCATCTCCATTTGTTTCCCGCCTTCGCATTCCCCCCATTTCCATGTTAGGGTTTCAATCTCTGAATCCCGTCCATCAAATCGCCTGGTAGGTTTTCGATCTCCGGCGTTCTCTACCGGATCTCTACTGTTCCACCGACCTCGAGGATGCACATCAAGGAGATATGCCTCGAGGGGTTTAAGTCTTACGCCACACGTACGGTGGTCTCCGGCTTCGACCCTTTTTTCAATGCCATCACCGGTCTCAACGGATCCGGGAAGTCCAATATCCTTGATTCCATCTGTTTCGTCCTCGGCATCACCAATCTCCAGCAGGTACGGGCCAGCAACCTCCAGGAACTCGTCTACAAGCAGGGCCAGGCAGGCATCACGAAGGCCACCGTCTCCATTGTTTTTGATAATTCCGATAGGTCTCGAAGCCCGCTAGGCTATGAGGACTCCTCGGAGATCACTGTCACTCGGCAGGTTCGTTGAGTCCTTTCGTACATCTTGAGCTTGGTTTCTGCAATCCTACAAACTGTAAAACATGGGCGCTTGAAGCAGCCATCGCGCCCCTTAATATTCTGTAAAATCCAGTGTTGACACAGTGGATGTGTAGGTAAGAAAAGCAAAATCCTAATGGTGGCTAGTGCCATTTATGGCCTAAACTCTCCTCTTCCTCAGCTCTAGGAAACTACTGCCTTCCTTTATGTTGGAGGCAGGGGGAGCAGGATGTACCTGCCTATACCATTAGGACTCCAACAAGGGAGCAGTGATTGCGACTATTAGATGATTAGTTAGAAGGAAGTTTATGATATTCTACAAGAAACTATTACATTTCCAATTTTTTTATGTACTTTGAGTTCTGTAATTGTCTTGCAGAATTCTACCCAACCCTTACCCTCCTAACATTTAGAGTTTCTATATAATTCTAATTGTCTAATCCATTTTTAATTACTTAAATAAATTGATTTGGCAATATTTGTAATGGTGGTGGGGTGAGGCAAGCTGCACATAGGTGGCAATGTTGGCAGGTGTTCAGGTGTATATTTGTGGGGAGTGTATGAGAATCCCAATCTCCACTCAACCCCCCTATCATTAGTATTATTTTGGTGATATTCATTGACTTCTATCCCAATCTCCACACAACCCCACTATCATCAATTTTGAGTTTTTTTCCTCAACTGTTGGAAGTTTTTTATATGAATTTTATCTTCTAGTTATCTGACTCCCTGAATGAATGATCACAAGCATGGTCAATAATAATGTACATTGGTTGATTGCAATCTAGTACTTAACACATTCATGTAATCTTTATCCCACGAGTAAATGTATTTTTGTAACAGATTGTGGTTGGAGGGAGGAATAAGTACCTCATCAATGGACATCTTGCCCAGCCTTCTCGTGTTCAGACACTTTTTCATTCTGTACAGCTTAATGTTAACAACCCACATTTTTTGATAATGCAAGGTAGAATCACAAAAGTCCTAAATATGAAACCCCCTGAAATTTTATCAATGTTAGAAGAAGCTGCTGGCACACGAATGTATGAAATGAAAAAAGAGTCTGCCTTAAAGACACTTGAGAAGAAGCAAAGCAAAGTAGATGAGATAGATAAGCTTCTTGACCAAGAGATTCTTCCTGCACTTGAGAAGCTCAGAAAAGAGAGGATGCAGTATATGCAGTGGGTCAGTGGCAATGCAGAATTGGACTGTCTCAAGAGGTTCTGCATTGCTTATGAGTTTGTTCAAGCAGAAAAAATACGAAATAGTGCTTTCCATGAGATGGATCGGGTTAAGAAGGGGATAGCTGAGCTGGATGAAGTCACTAATAGATTGAAACTTGAGATTCACGAAATGGAGAACACAATATCCTCCCTGATTGCTGATAAAGAAGCGAAATTAGGTGGTGAAATGAAAGATTTATCTAAGAAGGTGGATACTCTTTCTCGAGATCTTGTGAAAGAAACTTCGGCAATGACTAATCTAGAAGAATCTTTGAGAACTGAGAATATGGCTGCAGAAAAGGTGCTGTTTTTATTCAATATTCCAACTCATGATCAATATTCAATATAGCATTCTATTTGTTTTCTTGTAATTAGGAGCCAACAGTTAGCTGTTAAATCATGATAAATAATAAATACTTGTCTTGCGGTTATTTTGCTTTTAATAATTTGTGAATGTTACAGTGTTGCTGTTGCATCATTTAATCTTCTGCTATGACTTCCATTGACAGATCAGTTCAAGCATTGAAGAAATAAAAAGTTCAATAGCTGATAAGGATTCTGCTGTGAGAAAATCTGAGGATGATGCAGCTGATCTAAAAAAGAAAGTGGAAAATCTTCGTAATGAATTGGCAGAGTCAGAGAGAGAATGTGAGGTACCCTTTTCAGTTAATTTTATTTTATTCAACTTATGAATCTATAATAGGATTGTCCAACATGGATGTTTACCGACCTAAATGATATAGTTATCTTCAGGGTGTTCTTGCTGGCAAGAGCAGTGGAGATGATGAGAAGTGTCTTGAAGATCAACTAAGGGATGCCAAAGCTGCTGTCGGTGATTTTGAATCAGAATTGAAACAATTGAAGACTAAAATTCTCCATTCTGAAAGTGAACTAAAAGAAAAGAAGGGGCAGCTATTGGCAAAATGTGGTGAAGCTGCCGCTGTGGAAAATGAGTTAAATAATCGGAAAAAGGATTTGGAGGCAATTAGATCAGCCATAGAATCAATTTCATTTGAAGAAGGCCAGATGGAAGCCCTACAGAAGGTCTACATATATATGACATTCCTCGTATTAAATTGCCCCCTGTAGTTTGACAAAAATTTTATATCTGCTTTAACTATCATTTTTGTATTTTTGTCATTAGGATCAATCTGCTCAATTAGAGGCAATTCAAAAGCTTAAGGATGAAGTCAGGATTCTTTCAGGACAACTTGCAAACATTCAGTTCACCTACCGTGATCCTGTCAGGAATTTTGATCGATCAAAAGTTAAAGGAGTTGTTGCAGAACTCATTAAAGTGAAAGATGCTTCTGCAATGACTGCCCTAGAGGTTTTTCTCTCCTCATATTTTTGGTGGCTTTGATTCTTTATTTGACAATTGTTTCTTTGTTAAATATTTTTTTCTTCTGATTTTTATTATTTTGTTTGGGATTGTTATTGCAGGTTGCGGGTGGAGGCAAGCTATTTAATGTTGTTGTAGACTCTGAAAATACTGGAAAGCAGTTGCTCCAATTTGGAGAGTTGCGGAGAAGGGTGACAATTATCCCCTTGAATAAAATTCAAACTCACATTGTTCCACAAAGAGTTCAACAAGCAGCTGCTAGACTAGTTAGTTTCATTCTATTTGCTATATTTTTGTTTTATCATATGATGTTTAACTACTCAATTCTTTGAAGTTATGGTTACTTGTAGGTTGGCGAAGGAAATGCTCAATTAGCTCTTCTCTTGGTTGGGTACGATGACGATGTCAAGGTTAGACACTATGAATGAATGTTGTTTTGTAGTTTCAATTATGTTAGAATTTATTTTCTTGCATATTTGTTTTCTATAGTGTCTAATACCTGTGAAATTTTGATGAATATGGTCAAATGTTCTTTTGTTAAAGGAAAACAACACAAGATGGGATATGTATAGATGGTTTGTTTTGGGAGGAGTCAGGGTGATATGTGCACTTTGTAAATACTTTTTAGTTGCATCTCCATTAGTTACTACTACTAGTTTTCTTTTTGTGATTCCTCTTTGTATCATGATTGATAATGGTATAAAACAAACTATAATATTGATTGTTTGTACCATTTGAAGCGAATGGTTGTGCACTATATAAAGAAATGGGCATGGTGACTGCAAATATTCATTAGTATATTGCTTTATTTATTCTAGTCATTGTCAGGAATAATTGCAAAAATAGGTTTTTGATATTGATCCCAGGTTGTCACAATGTATAACATGTTTTTTTATTCCTATGCTCGGAGATGTTTTTTGCAACTAAAGTGATATTGACTTAGCACCTAAGGTGGGTATAATACCGCTCACCACTGACATGCTTTTTCTGATTGCAGAATGCTATTGCTTATGTGTTTGGATCCACATTTGTTTGCCAGAGTACAGATGCTGCAAAGGAGGTATTTGGCTGTTATTGTTGTTGTTGTTATTATTATTATTATGCAATCTACAAGTTTTTGCTGTTTGTGGAAATTCTCTTTTTTACTTCTCAATAATTAAGCAAGTTTTAAAGTTTCAACATTTTGAATAATGATATATATATATAGTGTTATGTTCTGTTGGGTGCCCACCGTGTCCTCCCATGCTGGATCTACGCTGGATATTGGATTGGTAATAAGGATATGCCAAATCATTGGCTGATTCATTTATGTTGTTCTACACTTGTAATGGGGTTCCCTTCTTTTGCTGTTAAGTTGTCATTCTATCTCATGTAGCAATATCATGATGAGTCCTCTCATCTCTGTAGTTAAATGTTCATAGAGATAATACTTCCCCACCAAAAGTTGGAAGTTCAGTGCACATCCTATGTTAGATGTAAAACAATACATATCAATATATATGAATCCATATTTAAAAGAATCATGATGATTGAATTCCAATTTAATAGGATTGGACACACATTTTTACAACTTTGAAAAAGAAAGTTTGTAAAATTCAAATTCAAACCTATAAGAATAAAATATGGACCTTTTAAATTAAAATTGATCCCTTGGAAGGTAAACCTGACTTTTTTTGAAGAATGTAAAGGTGGTATATTTTGTTACGTGATAAAAATAGATAGGGTGGGGAGGATGACCATCTCATAGTGGACAACAACAAATAATAACAAATCTTGTTAAGTGGAGACCTGGAGTGAAAAGTGAAAAGTGAGGATTGAGTCAACAAATTTTGTTGTATCTAACTAGGATTCAATGTCTGAGGGTGAGTATCATCATGTCAAATCACCTTCCTCTTTTTCCATGTACTATCATCTAAGGTTGTCAATTTGTATCGTGTTGTGTAAATTTTTTTTGGTGTCAATATAAAGTTATAAAATAATATAAAATTATTTAAATATTTTTAAAGATGATTTTATATGGTCTAAGGTTATATAATTTCTTTAAAGAATTAAGTTATATGACACAAGAAGTTATTAATTTTTTGAAAATTATTTACTCACTAAACATGCCAATTTGTGCCTCATTTATATGTTTAGGTCATGTCCCATTAGTTTCAACTTTCTGTATTTGTCTTTGTTAATCATGTTTTGGTTTAAGTTGGGTTGTGTTATGTCTAATACTAATGACCCTATTCTTATAATCTTTCACTTTCTCTTGTCTACCATGTTGATGTCATCAATACTTGACATTGAAATTTGTGCGATGATTGTTAATTGTCCGAATCACTTGACTTGAAGATCATCTATGATGTTTTTTGTTTCATTCCAACATTTTGTTTCAATCCTAAATGAAATGAAATAGATGTTATCTATTAATTGTTTCTCTCATCACTTGGATTCTTGGAGAAGATTATGAAACATTTCCATAAAACAAACTCCTAGTTGTCTTGAAGGTTTTCTTCTAAAAGGTGTGACATAAGTGAAGTGAATTTTTTAAAGTATGATCAACCCTCATTAGGATATTTGCAATTTCCTCCAACTTTGGGGTTAGAGCTTTGATTTCCCTCTCCATTCTCTGGTTTGGAGTTTCTACTTCACCCTTCAACCATGGGGTTGTTTCATGTTAAGCTTTTTGAGTAGAATTCATGAGTCCATTTTACTGATCTAGGATGATGCCTTCTCTTTGTCAATTTTGGCTTATACATATTTTCCACTCCATTCTGCTAACCTTGTGCATTGCCTTTTTCTATTTGTCAATGTTGGGTGTGCACGCAGAGGTAACTCAATGCTATTTGCGTATGATGTTGCTCTCTTAACTTGGTCCGTGGTTGGTTCATGCCAGTAGTCAGATTCACTCTTGCAGAATATGGGACAAGGGTCTATGAACTTTGGATATTAGGATTGAAACATAGGACTGTAAGATTTTAAAATTTTATAAATTTTCTTAAACTAAATATGTTAACATTTCAAACAGCTAGCATAACCGCATAAGTTGTTGGCATATCACTATCCATCAACTAGCAAGCATCAACTTCAAAAATTGTCAAATAGCATAAACTATTATGCAACAATCAATTGTAAATTTAAAAGCCATCTGTCTCCTCATAATCATCTTAACTTGCTTGTTCATCATCTTCCAAATCTACATCACCTTAAACTTTTAGGATTGCAACTTTGGTTTAAAAAGGTACACTAAGGTCTTTGTTCCCAAAGAAGGGGTTCTTCCAACATCTTTGCATTATGGTTAATCCTTCGCCCTTTCTTCCAAGAAGCTATGAATGTTATTTCTTTTGCTGTGTTCACAGGTCTGTTCTTGTTTCTTCTAGCAAGCAAACACAAATGCCTTTATGCTTTGACATGCATTTGTGATAAAATCCATCAATTTTGTGGAAGTTTGTATTTCTCTACTAATCAACAAAAAACTCCTGCACCATTTAGACTTGGCAGTCAGGAGTTTGGTATTCTCGAATAGGACAATTTCGCATATGAATGACCATTTGCTGCATATACCATAAGAAGATTTGTGTGGCTATACTCTTTTAATTGCTTCATTTATTTGAAACAAAACCCATTTTACTTGAAGTGCATTACTCCTGGTCATCTTGTTAGATGTGAGAAAACATGCGTCATTTTTTTCAGTTCTTTTCATTTTATATTGCACAGCTTGAACATTTCAGAATTACATATGCTCACACATGTGATACAGGCAATGTGGACTTCTAACTGTGCTTTTGATAATTGTTTTTCATATCAATTGTCCTTCATTTTTTTAAAAATTACAATAAGTACACAACTTGATTTTAGTAGTGGCTTCTCTTGAAGTGCAGCTGAGCCTTAACCCTCAGTGCTTTCTGTACAAACTTGTTACCTTTCCTTCCATACATGTTTCCAATTTATTGTGTAGTATAGGATACTTAAATTCCATGAGCCTTTCTCTGAAGTTAAGTGTTGTTTGCAAAATTATAGGATTTTTATGCTGTGTATAATTTCTCTAGGTTGCCTTTAATCGGGAAATTAATACTCCTAGTGTGACTCTAGAAGGTGACATTTTTCAGCCAAGTGGTCTTTTAACTGGTGGAAGTCGCAGGTGTGTTTTCTTGTTTATGACAGCCTGCTGCATTGCGCCATGCTAATTTTGTAGTTATGTTGTTATGACTTTAGAGGTGGAGGTGAATTGTTGAAACAACTTAGTACATTAGCTGATGCTGAATCACAACTCAACATTCACAAGAGAAGGTTGGAGGAAATTGAAAAAAAGGTTGGATATTTTTCTGGTTTAGTTTGTACCTGAATTTTTAAAATTTATATTTCTCAATTATCTATTTCTTAGATGTTAGATTAATATCATGTATTCTTGGTTGGAAAGATGACCGAAGCTATTAATTTGTTTGACACTATTGCTTAATTGTAACTAGGAAATGAATAGGATATTTTGTGAACAAATTTGATACTTAGCTCAATAAAAGCTATCTATGTTTGTTCACCATAAGAATATATAAACTAAAAAAGGGTTTTAATACCTATTAACTCAACCTGTTAACTAACAAAACTTGTATACAAAGCGGTTTAGTAATTTCCTCATTTCTTTAATTTCTATTTGAATAATCAAGCAATATAATTTACATATTAATGATACTATTTGTCTCGATTAAATCATTCATGAACAAACATAAAGATTGATAAAATGTTTGTTCAATATAAAATATGTAAACTAAAAAGAATGTTTTACTTTCTGTTCTTAACTTTTCCTATAGTTTGCATGACAGTCGTGCTATTACTTTCTATTCTTAATTACATATGCATAAATTCCGTGTATGTAAATGAATCCTAGTCTTAGCAATTAAAATGGCTACATACTTTGATTAGGTACAGATCCAGTTGACTATAAAAGGTCAACATGTCCTCAACCCAATGTTTTCTAACTTCTAATCCTTTTATTGAGGTTCCAGATTGCTGCTCTTATACCTTTACAAAAGGAGTTTATGCAACTGAAGTCTCAACTTGAATTGAAATCCTATGATCTTTCACTTTTTGAGAGCAGAGCTCAGCAGAATGAGCACCATAAGGTTGCTTCTCTCTTTCTGGGTGATTGGTTTTTGTTCTCCTGAATGTTGCTTTTCTTTTGATCAGGTTATCTATAGAAAAATGGTCTTATATACTTTTTAAGTGCTGCTAAATTTGTTTGGCTTTCATATTTAGTTAGGCGAGCTTGTGAAAAAGATAGAACAAGAACTGCAAGAGGCAAAAATAACAGTAAAAGAAAAGCAGCTTCAACATAAGAATTCTGTTTTGGCTGTTTCAACACTCGAAAAATCCATAAAAGAAAATGGAAATCAGCGAGAGACCAGACTGAAGAATTTGGATAAGAAGATTAAGTCACTGAAATCTGATATGCAGTCAGCTCAAAAACAACTCAAGGTGGCTTCTTTCTCTGTTCTTAATACCAGCAGTTTCTCACCATTTATACATTTTGTTACACTATCCTTCTTTATACATTTTGCTAGTCTTTACAAGTACTCATTTGTTTGTGTTTTTGTAATGCTACTCAAATGGTGTTTGAGACAAGCCATTGTGATTCTTATGTTTTTTGTCATCGTATCATCATTTTTATGATACTCAAGTTAATACAGAAATTAACCAATGATAATTTGAATAATCTTGCTTCATGAGTATTTATGGAGTGAATTTGAAATTTATATTGACATTTCTCTAAGTTCTTGAACTCAAATGATGCTTGTGGGAGCAATATTGTCATGATTACCTCTAGATTTTTGCTCCGTGTAGGGTATTGCAATATTTATGTTCATAGTTAGGCCAAACACTAAGCTGGTTTCCTTGTGAAGAAAATATATCATATAATTTTAGATAGCACACAATGGGCGCCATTTATTGCAAGTAACTAGTTAATGTTGAGTTTTACATAACTTTTGCACGGCTAGAAAAACTCTGGTGAAGAAGCTGCAATGAGAGAGTTGTTAAAATCAGTGATGAATTTGGTAATGGATGAAGTAAGTATTTGATATAGTAATAATGTAGTGCTTTGAGATAATGATTAATGACGTCTTTAACCATATTATTTATTCTCTCATTTTTTATTAATAAATAAATTACATTTCATATGTTTGGTTTGAGCACAACTTAAAACATTATTTTTTTTTAGAGTTTTCTGCATAATTAGAGCTTTGAGCTTAATCTATACACGCTTATCAATTAACATTATATCAATTACTAAAAACATACACAAGATTTATCTTAGATATGATTCTGATGGTGATTCTTTAAAGTCTTTATAGTCATATTTTCCATAAAGTCATCAATCATATTTTTGTATACCATTATCATCAGGATGAACTTTTATTTTATACAGCTAATATGGCATAAATCTCTACATTTACTTTGCCTATCTTTAGCGATAAGATAAGTATCTGTGCTTTCTCCCTATTTTTAGTTCCTAAATTGTCATATTCTTACACGTTTCAAACTTTTCTATGGTTATATATTTTTATCCTCAATTTTGCCTACTTCGTTCTTGATCAAATTCTCTCTCTTTCTATAAGTTTCACATGTTGAAACTTATTGTGTTTAAAATAATGCTAACTTTTCATAGAGTTCATTCTTTGGTATGCTTATATATTTTTATCCTCAATTTTATCTACTCTGCACGTGGTCAAATTCTTCCTCTATCTATAAATTTTCCATATAGAAATTTACCTTTATACTAATAACTTTTCATATTTTACCCCACGACCAATTACTTTATAGATTACACTTCTACAATTGGTCACTTAAACATTTAATCATGCCATATTTGTAATTCTATTTGCTATTAAAGTCCACGTGACAAATATATTATCAAACTCTTAATTTAGAACTTCTTTCTTTATATTGTCATGAAAACTTTTGCATTATTGTACTTAAAGTTTAACCGTCTAGTTCTAAAAATTAGGCAATTCTTTTATTACAATTTGTAAAAGTTGTTGATGTTGATTAGTTAGCATTCCTTAGGTGTTATCTTATAATTCTTACTCATTATTCGATTTAACTTCTTGATAAATCTATTTGACTAGTAATATTGTCTCTCTAGTAAGAGACTGCGCGTTTATCTTTCTTCTTGAAGTAAGCAGTACAATCTTATAATGGAAGATGTAACAGAATTTAAAATCGTTCCATCTTTCTAGTCCATCTAAACCACTTCCAAGTATAAGCACCTCTAACATTACTATTTCAATTCTTAAAATTAATCTACCATGATATTTAATCCGGTATCTCTAACTTTGAAATCTTATCCTTATAATCATTATCAACCATCCACCTACTCTATTGTATAATTGTTTTTCTAATATACTATTTTTAAAATTTGTATTACCTACTTCTTTAGCCTTTCTTCTCATCAATTTTTTGTGTAAATATATCCTTTTCGTTTCTTTTAATCATCTTATCTACCAATTCTTATCCTTTATTTAAAAGGGTTCTTGTATTTTGAGTTGCAGACTTAATGCTAGTAATCATGAACTAGCTTCTTTATCAATATTGATTATAATACAAAAAACCTATGATATTTTGCATTATATCTGACCGCTAATATGATGGGTCAATTCCGGGAAGCCTCCTATTTCACCATTTGTATGCTGAGGTACTCTCTAGCTTTACAACAAACACAATATTAGTTAAAATCATGGCCATAGGGCTTACAAATTTTGAAATTCATTGTCACAGCCCTTGACCTTCTTATTTGAGCTCGGGATTGTCATTGGTGTTTTTTTCCAAAATATATTATCATGAATATTAAAATGTGAGATATTAATTTATGGTAATTTACAACTGAAAATCAATATTAATTACTATTGACAATAGACTTCAACTGTTATTTGTATTAATTTATGAGAAGTATCTTAAACTAGTCGTATTTACGAGTGGGGACATGCAATATAAATTTTTAAATGGCGAAAGGTAAAAGCGTCTTATATTGACTGAAAAATTTTCTTTTAATCCAACCTAATTTATTTGTTTTTGTGCATTTCATTTTGTTCTAATGTGGTTGCTTAATAATTTGTTTTGGAATGGAGCCTATGGGCATCGCGGCTTGTTATCTTAATTATGCATTACATAAATTTTGCTGTAATATGTAGGTTCACGAAAGTGAAAAGGAGAAGATTATCATGGAGAAAGAAACAATTGTACAAGAGCTTGTTATGTTGGAGAGCCAATTTGTTTCTTCACAAACTCAAATTAACACTCTTACTAAAGATCTGGATGAACGAAAAAGCAAGGTAATTTGTAATTGACGTGAACCACATGTTCACTATGTTGTTATTTGTGGTTATCAATTGTCGTCCGTGTAGGTATGCTCCATCAAGATGGACTATGATCAAGCAGAGTCTAAGTTGAATGAAAGTCGCTCAAATTTGAGAGAATGTGATGCACATATTACTAGGATAACTGCAGATCAACAAAAATTACAACAGAAACTTAGTGATTCTGCAGTAGAGAGAAAGAAGATGGAAAATGAGGTACTTCATTGGAGTTGTGTGCTTCTTTCTATGCTGGTGTGGAAGCTTGATTTTATTTGTACTTATCTCAAATCTAGGTGAAGCGCATGGAGCTAGAACAGAAAGATTGTTCTTTGAAAGTTGACAAACTACTCGAGAAACATGGGTGGATTGTCGCTGAGAAACAATTATTTGGGAAAAGTGGAACTGACTATGATTTTTCAGCTCGTGACCCAAGTAAATCAAGGGAGGAACTGGAGAAACTGCAGGCTGAACAATCTGGGTGAGTATTTTCTCTCAATACATTCAAATAGTGTCCAATAAATCTTTAATCTCTTGCTAATTTCCTTTTATCATTGATAGACTTGAGAAGAGGGTTAACAAAAAGGTTATGGCAATGTTTGAGAAAGCAGAAGATGAGTACAATGATCTGATTTCAAAGAAAAATATTATAGAGGTAGGTACCAATTTTGAAACTAACTCTTTCTCTGTAATTATTTCCTTATGTAAATTGGTAGGTTTGCTGGCTAATTTTTCCTGTCATGTTAGAATGACAAGTCAAAAATCAAGAAAGTGATTGAAGAGTTAGATGAAAAAAAGAAGGAAACTTTAAAAGTAACTTGGGTCAAAGTAAACAAGTGAGTAACCAACCTTTATCTGCTCTTTGGCACCCTTTGTTTGAAATTGCTATTTGGCTGTCATTCTAAGATTGTACTACATTTATACTCGCTTCTTGTTCCTCCATATTGTGCCTGAATTAAGTTTCAAATCATTTGCACAGGGATTTTGGGTCAATTTTTAGTACACTTTTACCTGGAACGATGGCTAAGCTTGAACCTCCTGAAGGTTACAATTTCTTAGATGGGCTGGAGGTCCGTGTCGCATTTGGTACTGTTTGGAAACAGTCTCTCTCAGAATTAAGTGGGGGACAACGTTCTCTTCTTGCACTTTCTCTGATTTTGGCATTGCTTCTTTTCAAACCAGCACCTATCTATATACTTGATGAGGTACTAATAGTTTCCTTAAGTGCATACCTCAGTTATTATATCCATGAACTTATATTATATATAAAGCATTTCTCACATGTGATTTTTATGCTTGCTGATAATATCTCGTTTCTAATCAAGTTTGTGCCTGCAGGGTTTTTAGACTAGGAATATGTCAATACTTTTCACATGTAGTTTGAACTTCAGATTTCAGAATATTCATTTCATGTTACTTTTATATGCCAGCTAGTGGTACTAAAAACAGCGAAATACATAACTGCTTAGAGCAATATTAGTAAATGCAGCACTGAAAGTCAACTATTGAAGCTCTTAACAATAGAAACTTCATGAGCTCTATACTTTCATCTGTGCTTGGCAGAATTGGCCAAATAGTTTGATCACCTTATTAGAGTCATCATATTCATTTTTGCCACTAGGTATTTGGCTTTTCGTTTATTTGTGACCAAAGATGATTCATTTAACATTGTAACCTGCTTTTGTGACTTAACAATAATTGAGAATTAAAATTCTTGTCATATTTATCATATTGATACCCAAAATTAGAATAAGCATGAAACTGATGGTGACTTAGAAGCCTGTCTTATTAAAGTAATCTTTTATTCCACTTTTCACAAGGTATGGTCGTCGTTTGATCTTTCTTCATTTGTCTTGAGGTTTTGAGTTGACAACGATTTTTCTCTCTCAAAAGCATTTGAGAATGATACTCTACTTGCTCAATTTATTTCAATTCATAATAGAATACAATAACAAGAATTTGCATATGGTAATCATGTTGAGATATAAACTCATGTATTCTTTTACGAATCAACATCAACTTCTTTCATTTGTAAAATATTATGTAATTAAATAGAACATTATATTATTTTACATATTGTAGTATATGGAAATTATTCCAAATAAAGTGGATTTCTATTTAAACATAGTTGATTATTCTATTTGGCTTTTATGATTTGATATGATTTATGATTCAAAAACTCTCCACAAATAATTCACAATTAGAACTCAGTTGGATAACATTGATGCCAAGAATTGAGATATGTTATGTGGGCTTGGTTAAGTTGGTTCCTACTATGAGTGTTTTACCATGAGTACTTAGAATTATCAATTATGAAGTCGCACAGTTTCAAATCATTTGAAATTCATGAAATTTCTATATTCTTCATCATACATGATTATGTTGACCCCACCTAGTGGGATAAGACTTGGTTGTTCTTGTTCATCATACATGATTATGATGGTTAAATTGTGTTTGTAATTGGGCATGTGTTCTCATTCACAGGTGGATGCTGCTCTAGATCTTAGTCATACACAAAACATTGGAAGAATGATCAAAGCTCACTTCCCACATTCACAGGTTTTGCTTTCATAACTTCTGTTTCATGTTTTTCTTTCCTATATATAGCATGATTTAATACTTCAGACCAAATTTTTTGAGAAAATAAATTTTCACCTAGAAAACTTTTTTATTATCTGAAAGCTGTTGGAGTTTAAAATTCAGATTATTTGCAAAAAAAAACAACAATGCTGACTTTACTTGGGTGGTACTAGTTCACTAACGTTAGGCTGTATCACATATTAACTGATTTTGCACTTAATTTTTACTTTTATATTTTTATTGGTAATTAAGGTGTTTTATACAAGAAGAAGAAAATATATTTATTCATGTCATCGTATGAACTCAGCTATTTTGCTGTGCAGTTCATGGTAGTTTCACTGAAAGAAGGCATGTTTAATAATGCAAATGTCTTGTTCCGGACTAAATTTGTTGATGGTGTCTCTACTGTCACTCGAACAGTTGCCTCGAAGCAAAGATAGTTCTCTAATACTGTCTTCATGGCTGGTAAATAATCCTGCTCTATATGAAAAATTTCTTTTAAGGAATGGTTGAATCTTGCTATTTTGCTGGCTTCATTGAGTTCATATTTGATGACATGCTGTTTCTGACCTTTGACGTGTCAGGTACACTACATTTCTGGCTCTGACATTGCAAATTCTAAGGTATTTGAATTTTACTTCGCTTCTTGAGCTTGCTATCACTTGCAATTCTGTCTGTATTCACTTGTATCTCTTGCAATGCTAGTTAGAACAGGCCCTATAACAGGGCTTTTGGGTGTACTAATACTCATTAACTAGATTTGTTTGCAGTGCTTTTTCCCTTTGTCTGTATCCTAATTTACCTCTGATTGAATTTGTTAATTATGATAGTTGATTTCACAAACTTGCATTCACTATTATACGATGCAAATTCTAAATAATTTACCTCACAGAAGCGTTCCTGTTTCATTGAATTTAGATCTGCAAGCACTTTCAACTTAGATACGTACAAGGTCATACTTTTTCCTGTAAGATTGTGTTTACTTAGTAGAAAGGTGGTAATTGGAAGGAGAGAAAGAGGCGAAAATAGCATGAAACTGATTTGCTTCATCGATTTTGTAATCATTTTGTTTTTACCTGATTCAATTTGAAAATTAACAGAATTTCTTAGATTTTAATGATAGCCGCCCCTTATAAAGGATAGGGTTTGGCCTATGGATAGAAGAATAAAAATGAAGTGACAGGGGCACGGAATGTGTTAGGTTGGAGACTATAGTGCTGTTTTTTTATTCTTTAGAATTCATTATTGTTATTATTTTCTTATTTTTTTTAATCATGATGGTGGAATTTGAGGCTTGGTGCATGGCAAGCGTGCAATTGATTATACTCCGAGTGGGCTACTTGTTGATTCATGAGAATGGAGTAGAAAAAGGTAAACAACGAAAAGGCAAATGGAGTTCCATTCTTTAAATTGACTTCATAGTGTTAGTCCATTAGATTATGAGGAACGCATGCATATTTACTTATTCATCCGAAGAAGAAAAACACGAGAAAAAGAAGTCATCAATTATAATATTCTTCATGGCTGGTGCAACATGAGTCAATATATTCCTTGTTTTGGTGTTGAGATAAAAAAAAATACAATGGCAAAAACTAGGATTCAGAAAGTGTTAAAGAAGCAAAGCCAGGATTCAGATTGGTTGACAAATGACATTAGCCATAAACTGTTATTCCTAATCTAAAATCCCAATTGAAACCTAGATATGTAATTGGTAGAGGTTTGTAATCCTATCCAAATATACTATCCACTTTGGCTCTGTCCACAGCTCAAAACTGGTCTAATCCTCAAATTCTAAATTCTGTTCTTGTCTTGATACACTTTTATAGAATTATATCTCCTTTGATTATTTGAGATCTTGCGAAAATATTATGAGTTTTCTTTTCCTTTTTGATGTTGCGTCCCTGGTGTCTTTGTTCCCACTATGCCCTTGTCAAAATTTATTCTCCTATTTCTGAAGACTCCTTTGCTTCTGTAATTGCATAACTTGAAGAATTTCACCCGACAAGAAAATCCAATTGCTAATCCATGTGAGTACTTTATTATTGTATCACACCCGTAGAAGTAAAACATAAATCTATTTGATAATTAAGAGCCATCCTACGCTAATAGTCAAAAGATAGTCAGAACCAGCACACTTATGAGTTTGAGTTGCTTGTCGAACTAAAAATGCAAGAAAATGAGATTGAATTTAAAATTATGAAGCACTTTGAATAAGGATTTCTCACCTAACAAGAAAAAAAAAAATATTTGTACAATGTTTCTTTTTCCTAGTTAGCTTTGGCGTGGTAAATAGTGAAAGTAGAGGTACTTGCTTGAGTGGTGGGCTCCCCACCTCAAACCCTAAGCTCGTACGTTTGTGACATGTTCCACTACACACCGTTCACTTTAGGACACCTAATAGTATTCTTTCCCTCTCCATCTTAAGATCCACTCCCCCAAGTCTCCTAAATGCATTGGAGAAAGAAAAGAAGCTAATGATCATATTCATGTTTAATGAACATAAATACTTAAGATGAGTATAAGATTGGTTATCTTTAATTAGGTTAATGACAAGGACAATGCTTATTATATTGGCTATTTATCCCTTAATTTTTTTATATACTTTTATAAAAATGCCATTGAACTTTTAAAGAATCAATTTACTTTCTCCATAGTCTAAATACTTCTTTTAATTGACCATCAAATAAGTTGATTTTACTAATTAATCGATCCAAAGATTTCACTCATTAAAATGCCATTGAACTTTTAAAGATTCAATTTACTTTCTCCATAGTCTAAATACTTCTTTTAATTGACCATCAAATAAATTGATTTTACTAATTAATTGATCCAAAGATCTTATTAAAATTTGAATGTGACTTAGATTAGATAACAAAAGCCATATCATTTTTTTTCTCACTTTTCTCATTTCCAAGAGAAGGATGAATTACGAAAGTTTAATGATGAACAAATTAATAGTTTTGAAGTCTACAGGGGTATTTCGCTTAGAAAGTTATGAGAAGTAAAATCAATTTTTGATAATGAAAGGGTTGATTAATTAACGCAACAGAAAGCTTAAGGAGGCCATTATTCCATTAAATGGAATATTTTTTGTCTCCTAGTTAAGCGAACATTTGTCTAAATAATTATATAATTAAATGGATAAGACAAAAAAGTATCTTTTTTTTTTTTTTTGAAAAGAAAAAGGAGAGTTTAATCAAGTTAATCACTAGCACACAAGGACGGGCTTTTTTTTGTTTATTAGGTATTGTTGACCTATTCTTAATGGCTATATCAACACATGCATAATTTCATTTTGCCACCCAAAAATTGACACCTACAAAATCCTTCCCAAATTTTAAATCATTCAAAAGTTTTCCACTAAAGTTTATATTATATATATACACAAATCTTCCATAGTAATAATATATAAGAAGAACAGAAGAGATTTGTTTTACCTTTGCATTGCATTGCATTCCATGCCAATCTTAACTTTTTGGAGGCAAACCCAAGTTGAAACTCTATGTATGGCATGCCCATTCCCCACTAAGCATGGTGGGAGTGGGCTCTCCATAGACTTGATGGCGACAACAATTAATGGGTTTCCTACGTGCACACATATATGTGCAATGGTTGGTAAAGGAGCTTTAAGGAGGAGGTATTTTTTTGTGGGAATGGAATGGTGTTCAATCAATGAGGTTTGTCAACGGAACATGCTAAGGCAGTCCTTTGGTAAATAATATAGTGATGTTGCTCAAAGGGCTACGGTGACACAAAGCTTTAGATCGATCGAGCAAGAAGTCAAAAGCTTTGAGGTGATGATGATTCAAGTTTGAAGTAAGTGTGAGTCAACCATGAATATCATTGGAGACGATCTGAGAAATGTTTTAAGTCTATAGAGCATGTCTACCTAAACATGCTCTAGATTTTGTGGTAATTTGATACTTGAATATAATCTACTTAATAGAGTTATATTTAAGACCAAATGCAACTTAACTCTCTAGTAATTAAAAAGTGCATTAACTATATATATTCATTCCTTTACCACAAACATACACTTCAAATATTTCAACTATTAGCTTCCATAAGTGTGCCTATAGCTGTAAAATACTTTGGAGAATAATAA